>JANAVB010021798.1:34114942-34129942 GCA_029216955.1 Iris pallida
TTAGTGATAGGAATGAACAGTAGAGGGGAGGACGAGCCAGACCCGAGCGGAACCCCCTCCCCCCCTGAATATTTATACGCGAGCGAGAGAGATCGAGAGAGGCATTAAACTCGAACCCTAATCCTCCCTGCCTCGCCAACTCCTGGGCGGCGGCCCTGGCCCCTGGCGACCAACCCACAGCCGCGCGCCGCTGCACGAGCGCCAGAATCGGTCGCGTGCGTGCGAACAGCAGCCGCGGCCACAGTCTGCGTGTGAAGGCAGGTAGGTCCCCTTTTATCGCAGTTTTCTCTCAGTATACTAGATATTTTTGTTTCCATAAAATTCAATGTGAAGCCCAGTTGACCCTCTTGAATCGTAGTAGATGGATTCTCAGTTAGACAACCAATCTGTCCAGGAAATCGATGTGAAAGTTGACGAAACTCTGTTTGTAAACGAGCTATCACTATCCTAAGACCCAACTGGGAAGACAAAATTCGATCGAGCTATCGAGAAACCTAGCAATCTATTTGAAAAGACCTATAGAAAACCTATAGGAGATGGAAACCTAATATTAGTTTATTTTTAGGGGTTTAAGCAGTGAAATAAATCAAATTGAAAATAGAGAAAAAACTCAAAAAACTGTTTTTGAAAAACTTAAAATTCTTCCGGTACGACGTGCGTCCGCCAAAGGGACGATGTGGTCGCGAACCGAAGCATTGAAAGGTGCGTAATGGCTTCGCAGACGTGTGGCTTTGACGGAATTCAAATTGGTTGGTGTGCACGACGAATTTGATACGTATCTGTCGAAATTTACCGTATCGGCCTCTGTGCAAATTTTCAATTACTTTGTGACGTTTGTCAGATCGAGACGAAACTTGCGCCAACAGGACCGTATCATTTTTTGGTCCTGTGTGGCATGTTTGGTCCGATTCTGAGACAGTGACCGGATCGCCATTTTACGGGCCCCACGATCCGACTCAACGGGCGATTTTGTACACGGCCCGCCGGAATAACTTTGGACATACAGCTGGGTTCGTAACGAAAAACCGGACCTGTAGACATATAGTTTGACGAATTTAGAGACCATAGACTTTGTACGCTTTCGTGCAAAGTGGGTCCAACGGCAGATACCGTTTTGACCCGAAATTATCGTTTTGCCCTTGTGTCCAGAATTAGACTTAAGGACAGGCAATCCTAGATAATTTGACTATTCTGAGAACGTTGATAATGTTTTAGCATCCGGAGATTTTTGCATGTGTTGACTGGGTGGCTCACTGGTAGTATGGTATTATCGGTTTCATCAGCTAAGGACATCAGGCAAGTGCACTTTCTGATTGTTTTTAGATTCATTAGTAGTCTATAAATTTCATATTTATATATATATCTTGCTGCTTGTTGGTACGCTCATCACACGAAAATTAGTATCATGGACCTCTATTTACTATATTCAGGATTATCAAGCTTTCTTGTTTATGATTTGTCGAGTCCATGAGTATAGTCGAGAGGGGAAATATCTTAGTAGACGTGTGAACTACCCCTTATCCATCCCCATGATGTCTTCTTGAATAATAGAACTGCACACGACACGTGCAGGGTGTCGAATTTCCCCTAGCTGTTCACATGTCGAAACTGATATTTCAAAAACATAGATAGTGGTCCTTATTTGTTTTCCTTGTTTTCTTCACCGCTTGTCATGTCATCAGTTACTTTCTAGTTTTTATCTTCACATATGTTATTTCATGTGTTAATTCTGTGTGTTTTCGTATTGCCTCGGTTTTGTGTGCTTGTTCCATTCCTGACTGGAAACCAACATTTTTTAGGTTTAGCCACGATCACTCTTGCACTGGGAAGGCATGGTTATGCTGAGGTCAACCTAGATAGTTGAATTAGCTGTCTTTTCTATTTGTGAGACATTGTATTTTCTAGCAAATATGAAGTTGTAAAACCTTGTAGTTGTAAAACTGATTTAGTAATGTGAATGAGCATATATGTTACATTTTGTGATTTTGAGCATCTTGGCGTGACAACGTTCTATACGCCGACTCTGCGCGTAGGCTGGCTTGTACACGTCTCGTATCCAAAAAGCGGGTGCGGGTCGTGACATTCATTGAGGCTAGTACTAATTTGAATGGCATGCTACATACCTCGAAGTCCTATATGGCTAAAGTCCTAATGGTGGAATAACAACAGTGATCTGTTCTAAGGATGCATGTTAATGAATGTCTTGTGCATGCAAAGTATATAATATTTTGTATTTTATGCAGGTACAAGAAAGTCAACTATCGGTAAAAATCACTAAAAATGATATATTTATCTACATGCTAATTCAATCTTAACTATAACATGTTAACTCCAGTATGCTACATGTACTTTACATGAATAATGTTATAACATGCTTACATGCTTCACTATGATAATGCATGAAATATAAACCGATGCTAGGCCATAGAAAGATCACTTAAATAAATATTTTTTTACATGACCACTTAGTGTAGTTTAGGCGAGGGAGGTTCTGCTTGCCAGTACACGACATGTAGGACCCATGTTGTGGACATCCTTTTCAGGTGCTCGTGCTTGAAAAGTTCAGTACACTAAGATTGGCATTGATCAGATCAGAGGCAGAAGATTTGTTAGGCATGCATAAGCTCTTTTGTAAAAGATGATATCTTTGTTTTATAAGGATATAATGTATGGATATTGTATATCTGTTGTACCAGTGAGTTGTAAGCAAGTCGGTATATCTAGTTGTAAGTCAATGTGACTACTTCAAATGTACGCCTAGATGGCATTCAGTTGGCTATCAAGAGTAAATTGAGTTGGTGTTGTAAGCTTTGTATTAGGCTACAAGTCTTGTACTTTATTCCAATGATCAATAAAGAGAACATATTCTACGAACTTATTGTGACTCAAGTTATTTGCTTATTTCCGCTAATATGAATTAATAGATATTTTGTTCAATAAGAGAGATATGTCCTTATTATCTTCAGTTTATTTACTTGTGCTGCTGCGATGTGTTCTAATTTGAAGACTATCATTATGCACCATTTTTTGTCTTGTACAAGTGCAATTTAGACTTGTACAATATCACATCAAGCGATCAAGGACGATCGATTTCAGAGATAAAAGCGAGGACAAATGACCCTATGTAATCGAGGGTGACAATGATGTAGTTTAATCCAAATCACATGCTAATACTTTAAATCATATCGTATGAGATTTAAACCAGTAATTGAGATTGGTATGCTTCTTTGTCATCATGTATTAGAACATCATCGCTCCTTGATGTATTTGGCAAGATAGTGCTTGGTACCATGACAGAGTATAAGTTTTGTGTTTCGTTCAGCAAACATGAAATCTTATTAATATTTTAATTGATTTACTGAAGTATTATTGTTAGGAATTCTTAATTATATCTTGTACGCATCTAGATGGTCATGCATAACTTGTTGCGATGGTATACATCATGTTAAGATTCTATTTTATATAATCATAAATATTGTATGCATATGCTGATGGATGCCATGCTAATACTTTATACAGATATTATAAATTGGTTGAGTGGGTGGGGTTCAACCTATGTGAAAAATACCTGGAGCAATCGGGTATTCATATCTAATAAAGTATCTCAATGGAGTTGGATGTGTATGGTGTGTGTTATCTATATATATCTATAGATATATATATATATATAATATTATATAGTATTCCTTAAAAAAATATATATATATAAAATATATAGTATTCCTTATATATATATAGATATATCTATATATAATATAGATTCCTTATATAATATATATATATATATATATATAATATATATATATATATTATATATCTATAATTATATAAGGAAACTATATATATAATATATATATATATATATATAATATGTATATATATCTATATATATATATATTATATATATAGTATTCCTTATCTATATATATATATATATATAATAGATATATATATAGATATTATATGTATATATATAAGGAATACTATATATAAGGAAACTATATATATTATATATTATATATATATATATATATATATATATATAAGATATATATATGTATATATATATAATATATAGTATCCATATTATATATAGATATATATATATATATAATATATATATATATATATAGTATATATATATATATATAATATCTATATATTATATATATAAAATTAAATAGATATAATTATATATATATATATATAGATATATTATATAGATATTATATATATATATATATATATAAGGAATAAATATATATATATATATATATATATATATATATATATATATATATATATTTTATTCCTCTATATATATATATATATATATATATATTATATATATATATATATATATATTTATATATATATTATATATATATATTTGTATTCCTTATATATATATATATATATAATATATATAATTATTTATAATATTATTATATTATATATATATATAAGGAATACATCAATGGTTTTGATTGAGTATTCCTACTTATAATATGAATAAATCTTAATGGTTCATATTAGTTGTAGGTTTGAGTCTATATATATATTAGGTGTTTCGTACCCTAAAATATATCTCAAAAATATTACAAAGGAGGCAAGAGTGCTTTACAACTGTTGGAGAGAGAAAGAGGGGATTGACGGCTATATCGAAGAGAAGGTCGTTTCGAAAATTCTTTCTCGTCATCTTTGTTCTTCATGTGCTTGTAAATTAATTTTTTTATTTAAGGAGTTGTGGTGATCCATTTGGATCAGTGAGAAGCTTGTAAGGAGTCGATGTATTCTTATTCCAATAGTGGAGATTTTTCAGGATTGGACTCCGATCGTCTCATGATTTTTCCCGCAAGGGTTTCCCACATCAAAAAATCCTTGTGTCTGCATTTGGCTTTCTATGTGATTTTGGCATTTGCTTTTGTGTGCTTTTCTTCGGTTCTCTCATCGTCTCTTTGGTTTGTGTAGTGCCCCGTCCCGCAAAGTCAATCGAAGGAATCGAAACGCCGACGGCGTTGGAACTTACCCTTGCAACGGCTGCTCGAAGACTCGCTCGTCCGAGGCGACTCCTCGTTCAGGTGGGGTAGTTTCAGTGAACTTGCCTCATCTTAGCCTTCACTTAATAATGCGCATGTTTTCAACTTGCACAAGTAGGCTAATCTAAAAGCTACGAACGCACATAGCTAAGGGAATAATCCCGACCCGTCGGAATGTCTTATAACATGGAAAATGGTCCCACGGTCTTCATAGAAGTCGGCTCAGCGTGCTTTCAAATGACACTCGATCCTTCGATCCCGTGGCTTGGGAGAAGGAAGTTGGCTTAAGTTGTTAAGTTGCCCCGACACTTGAAATAGCCTAAGTCATAGGCGTCGCCCGCATGAATGCTAATAAAGCATGCACGGTCCTGTCCCACAAGGCTTGGCATAGCCTTCGCACGTCCCGCAAGGCTTGGCATAGCCTTCGCACGTCCCACAAGTTAAGTCATCTTGCACGGCTCGTTGGCTAAGTCTAGGCACGAACTTGGTTGTTCAAGTCGACCCCGTGCATAGCACGTTCCTCTCGACGCGGAGCTCGGTGTAGCCTTTGCTCGTCGAGTCGTTGCCCAAATAAGACAGACAAGAGTTGTATTGGGCTATCGAAGCCAATTCTAGTACTGTCCCGCTCTATCTGCGGTTGTCAAGTCGCGTAGTCCCTTGAGAACAAGGCTCGTCGTGTAAAGTATATGACTTGAGCGTTAGCATCGCCTCGAGAACCGGGTCTGTCTTAGGCACGAGCTACGGTCGGTTTAGTGAAAAGCTTGCCACGAACAAAGGAAGTCCACGCGACTGGTTGTCGCCGAGATCGGTCCCGCTACTTGGGAGTCTCGCTCAGTCCTGATAAGTCCCGCACACGAGATCGATCCCGCTACTTGGGAGTCTCATTATCTCTTGATAAGTCCCGCACACGAGATCGGTCCCGCGGCTTGGGAGTCTCGTTAAGTCTCGATAGATAGAAGGAATGCATGGTCATATTAAGGAAGGATTGGTTAGATGGAGTTGAGACTTGCATGGTCATTGGACAACTTGTAGACAAGGTGTAGTCTTCTCGAATGATTGTCGGGGCGCCGGGATCATTCGGCCCGGGGGAAGCGAGTTGCGGCTCAAAGTAGGATGCTGGATAACCGCATGGGAGACTTCGGCGCCTCCGGGCTAGCTACCCATATAGGGACGAGCCGATATCCCACGAGCCAGTCCAAGATAGCTTGACATTGCTAGTGACCACTCATGTAGATATGTCGGCAATAGCGGCACACTGCGTGTATGCCTTTGGATTGGGTTTAGAACTGGAATCATGTCTAGTCGGTAACACAATATCTGGGCCTAAGATTGGGCTGCAGTATAGGCACCGTGCTTAGCACGATACTTGGCGTCGGGATGTCCATGAGATAAATACTAGGTTTGGCAAGTCTTGTCTAAGTTGGTTCATGAGTCAAATAGAAAGACCGCTAGGCGGTAGCATGGATAAAGTCTTGATAAGTTGCGAGGCGCGGCCTCAATCTTGAAGTATATACAAATCTAAGCAAGGTCTTAAGGCACAAAACAAGTCTAGCGGCACGACCTGCACGAGTCGTCCTCTTGACGTCGTGGGCACGAGAATAGTCTTGAGGCACTTGAGTTCAAGTAAAGGTCTTGGCACGACTAAGTTCTTATAAGTTACTCCTCGGCGAATCACTATCTCGAATATGTCAAGTTACGAATAGAATACGGCACGACCCTGCCGTCCCGAGTTCAAGTTTGGTCAAGTACATGCACGATAAGGCAATGCCTCGATCGAAACACACGTTAGAATAACAGCACGAACATGTCTGGCACCTCGGTTTGGTCGGACGTCCTCGTCCTAAAATGAATCCTAAGGCAAGACTAGAAAGACAATCGAAAGGGACTTAAGCTGCACAAAGTAAATGAACGTGTCGGTTATGTATGGGTGGGCGAGAAGCTCACTCCGCCAGTACAGTTGAGTACTGACACCCACACAGTGTTCATATGCAGGCACAGGTAGAAGCTCGTGGTGCGGAGCTCGCTTGGATGCGTCGAGGCACAAAGTTCCTTGGCAATTCTGTAGTGCCCCGAAATTTGTGATACGTATTTTATACGTGTTCGTATTTCTGGCCCGTATTTCTCTTTTCCTTGATTAGTTAGTTGTGGTTTATTTCATATTTAGTATTGTGGTTTAATTGTCATTATCGTTCATGGATTAATTCTGAATTATGGAGCTTGGTTTATTGAGTATTTCATGGTTCATCATGGCATTGCATTGGCTTGGTTTGGTTCGGTTTAGTGGGTTTGGCTTGGTTGGGTTTTATGTGAACCAAACCACTCCCACCTACCACCACCCTCATTTATATCCCACTCTCTCTCTCTTCCATTATTACTCATTACTCTTCTTCTTCTCCTTCATTAACTCTCCACCTACCAGAGAGAGAGTGAGCTCTAGGCAAGTGCATCTTGCTTCATGGAGGAACTCTAATTTTATTGCTTTATTCTCTTCCTTACAGCATTCTAACTTCTTTAGAACTTGGCATTTTCACTTTCCATGGCTAGATTCTTGTAGATCTATATTTACATTATTTTTGGATTTCTTGGGTTTTGATCTACTTAATCTTGTTATTTCTAAGTTTTGATGGTTCCATGTTGTTGAAAATCTCGTTCTACCTATTTTGACCTATGGAAGTTCCGATTTGGGCTCCGGATGAAGGTTTTGTGTAGTTTGGAAGCCATGGTTGCTTGGCTCCTCTTATCGGACAAGTGGAAAAGAAGAGCAGTACTTGACCGCATGAATCCTCATGCGGCAAGTCTCTGGCCGCATGGCCTTTCCAGCCGCATGAGACTCGTTCGAGTTCAGCCGCATGGAAAGTCCTTCCTAGTCGCATAAGACTTGCTTGAGTACTTGACCGCATGAATCTTCATGCGACAAGTAATTGAGCCGCACAGTCCTTGAGCCGCATAAGATTTCTCATCCCGCTGGCCGCATGAGACTTGACCCGGATCCAGCCGCATAGCCTTGCTCAGACTCAGCCGCATGAGCCCCTGTTATCTTGAGTCGCATGGACTTCATGCGGCTAGCTTTCAGCCGCATGAGTTCCTTCGCACCCAGCCGCATATGTTGTTGAACTCCGGCCGCATGGCGATTGCTTCCTTCGCAGCCGCATAAGCTGACTCCCCTTCGTCCGTATGAACCCGCCTTTCCAGCCGCATACGTCTTGGGCTCCCTGAGCCGCATGAGCGTGCAGTCCCAGCCGCATGAACCTGTATTGACCCAGTCGCATGGACTCACTCCTTCTTAGCCGCATGGGCTTTTCCCTTATTAGCCGCATGTGCCTGACCCCATTCAGCCGCATGGGCAGTTCCCATCCAGCCGCATGAGTCTTATCCTTTTCTGACCGCATATGCTTTAGCCGCATAGCTCTCCTATAGCCCTGAATATTGATATTTTATTAGATATTTTACGTCCATTTTATATCCTTACGCCTTTTGTCCTGAACTTGAAAATCATGAATTCATTTGATATGTTTGGAATTGAAAATTGAGCATGGCGTGATAGTGACCCGTAGTGGTGCACTCCTGACATGATAACCTGACATGACCTGATAGTGGCCCGTCGTGGCGCACTCCTGACTAGCACACTCGATATGATAAACCTGACATGATTATCTCGAATGGCTGTTGCGACGGCTATCTGACATGACATGACCTGTATAATTAATCCTAACACCGTGGTTGTTTGTATTGATTGTGCCTGTATAAACTACGAGTCCGATTGTGTCTTGCATCATGTCTAGGGCACGATCCCTGAGTACCACGGTCTGGGATTCATACTGAATCTGGCTAGGTTAATGACTAAATTGATCAAATAGTTCATGGAGAATTTTCCAGTTACATGTTGCCCCTTTGGTCCCGGCCTTATATATATATATATATATATATATATATATATATATATATATATATATATATATATATATATATATATATATATACATGGGATTTGTTGCTATCCGTCGAGATGACCGTACTTCCAGCCCGCCGTCGAGTGTGGTACCTTAGGACACATGTATCTTACTACAGTGTGTCTGCTATATCCAGCTATCTTTTCCTTTTCTTGCTGGGATCACTCAGGTAGTAACAAACAGGTATCCGGACTTGGAATTATCATTGCATTTGCTAGTAACTAGGCCTGTGATAACCCTAGTTAGTTAAAGTAGCAAGCCGTACTTATTGCTTGGCCGTGAATGTTGGATGGGGTTCAATCTGTCTAGTCTTGTCTTGATCCTGTACAAGATTGTTACATGTCTCGATTTCTTATATTTACCTTGTCGATAAATGGTGGGAGAAGCCAAGTTCCGTTCAGACGAAGGGTTACAACCCCGGTCCTTGTTTGGTTTACGGGTTGTAACCTGGTTATCTGAATAGTCCCATGGTTATCTCATCGTATATCATCCTGTCATGCTTTTCCATATGTTCTGTCTTTTATTGATTCGGTACAAGATTGTCTTTTATATTCACCTGTCATGCTTTTCTTAAATTACTGTCTCTTATTAAGTAATTATATTCTTGTGCTAATTGCTGGTTTTAGTTCCTAAGTGAAGCCTCCTTTGTGGCACTTGCTCTTTCTGGGGTCTGACCCAGCTAGTTTTGTATGGCCAGATACCGGAGCAGCAGCAAAGGATCTACCTGCCTTCCAGCCACATGGTGACCACTAGAGGGAATCCTGGCAACGAGTGGGTTATTTGTGGCTCTTCCCACTCTATTGTACATTATTCTTTTAAGGCGTTTAGCCGCCGAGCAAGTGTTAGCTCATGTATATTTTACTTACTGTCTGCCTAAGGGCTGTAATCATGATTGGCAACTCGAGGTTGATCATGTATGACTTAACTCTTGCTAGTCCTTATATTTGTACGACTAGCTTCATAATCATCTAGATATGTAATGTTTGGGACGCCTTACAATTGTATATTTGGTGGTCTGATATCTTGTAACTATTACTAGTTGATTGAGATTGAGACAATAGGATAATTTATGACCTTAAGAGATTGATGGCTTGTAGATAAACCCTCATATTTCTAGACAGCCGTGACCGTATAGTGAGATGGATTCCATTTCATTATACGTAGCTGGCTATGTCCGCCCCCGCTCTCCAGTATTCTGGTTCTGGGGTGTGACAGATTCGAAGTGTGCGGCCGCGAGGATTGAAGACTTATACAGGACATAATGTATGGACATCGCCTTCCGAAGCTTCCGCTGGCATTGTAATCGAGATATGAGAGAGAGCAGAGTGACTTGTAAATGAGAGAAAAGTGAGCACGAGAGACTTATAATTTGGCCTTGCGCCCACAAATGTAATCTTGTATTCAATATCAATAAAGAGCTTCTTTTGAATGTCTTGTGTTCTTGTTCTAAATTCCGCTGCAATGTTTCAATATTTCTGCTTGGGACTTCTGTGCGATGATCCCGTCGCCGCCGCTGTAATCGACCGTTATGGAACCTGCCTTGCACGAGCGCAATCTAGGCTCGTACGGCATCACGCCTTAGCGAGGACGATCGCTCCTACAGGAGCGGGGCATGACATAATGATATCAGAGCACGGCTTTACGTCCTTGGACTTCACGTCGAATTTATCAGTTTTGAAAGCTCGTTCGTCGATAAAAGAAGTATGCGCTCTATCTCGAATGTCCCTTGGCATGTCCATACAATAAGTCTAAATATTTTCAAAAGCTCGTTCAAGCGTTCAATCGAACGCATCGATAGGCCTTTGTGCCGAACGGTGTCGAACTTGTCTTGATAGAAAACACGTGCTAAGTTAACATATCGCGTGCGTGCCTAACTAGTCCTACAATGACCCTAGCAATTGAGCGTACAAACTCGGAATATAGTCCGTACGGGATAGCTATGCACACGGCCTTTTAGCTAAGTTGTGCCGAGTGTCGCGTACCCCGACCTTTTGGTGCAAACGAGTTGCGAGCGATATCAAGTACCGCTCGGACAGAAACGAAGCTACACTTAGAGTGTCTATCAATAGGAACGCTATAGAGCTAATGCTCAGGCGTGCACGGAAGATTGATTTGGACTTCGAAGAATAGTGCGAACGACTTAGCACGTCGAGGCGACGCGAGCGACTATGCTAGAGATTCGTCGAATGAATCGGAAGGATGTCTTAGCGAATGATACGAAGTGATTGAGGACTAGATCAGATGGCTCGAATCCGAGTGGTGTATAGTTTGTCTTGGAAATCTTTCGAGCAAATATTGAGGATTTTGAGTATGTCGACGAGGCGATGCGATCGCGCAAATCCTTAGAACGCGTCACGCTTAGTTGATCGTGACTTCGTATGTCCCGAACGAGATGTCGTTCGGATAACTTATGAATGGGCAACACGTGTTAGAAAATGATTCGGAACGATGAATGAAAATGAATGGTCTTGATCGAGGAAACTTAGAGGATCGCGCGTACGATTTCGGATTGATTCAAATGAAATGTGACTTGAGTTTTGAACAACGATCTTGAAATGAGCTTGAGGAATAGCGATCGAACTTGACCTTGAATATCAAGAAAATTGTGGAATATCCAGTTCGGACAATAGCATCAGTCGTACGACTCGAAATTGGTTGCAAAGGAAGATCGTCAGGTTACGCATATCGTCGATGGTATTGAGGCGTATCAAAGATCGATATACGATAACTCGGGGGTACTCTGACTCGGCAAATGACGATCGTACAAATGTCATTGTTCCGATGGATGCTATACTCGGGATATTGAAATGTATCGAGGAAAAGATAAACTGGGCTCGAGGATTTTCTAGTTGAACGAATGACAAACAGACTATCGAACTGAGATCTTGGCTTGGATGGAAAATGATATATTTGGATTTGCTTCATCGATAACCATAACTTCGACATTCTTGTCTTATGCGAGCGCAACTCCAGCCTCGCACATACATCGTACCGATTAGGACGATCACTCCGCGTGAGCGCTGATATGGTGATTCATACAGTGGGAGTGATTGAACTTGGATGGCGTGGCAATCTGATTGCTTCGACTTGTGGTTTGACGCAAATGTGACTCGAGAATGAATTTGTGTGCTTGAAGAATTGAACTTGAGGATTGAGTAGGTCCAATCTGCGTATCGAGAATGAGTTAGTCTAAACTCAAACAAGAGTTACGCTCCGATGAGAATGATTATTCCGTGGGAGCGTTGCATAGTGATTCATGAACCGCCGTGGATAATCGGACTCGCGTGAGATTGGGGCACAACGTATTGTCGAGCTAGATGACCTCGTGATCGAATACATGAATTGGTTAGAATTGGTGATCTGAATGGATTCAATTTCGTTGCGCTGTGCAACGAACGCCTTGACACAAAATAGGTGATCGTGCTCGATGTTTAGAAATCTGAGTGACGCGAGCTTGGGTAAAAAACCTCGTGCTATCGACTATGGTTTGACCCTAGGATTGGGGTCAGTGTTGGCATTATTGTTGGGAACTATGATTCCAATCCTGACATTGACTTAGCCTCGAAAAGAAATAGCCTAGCGGTTAGACGAGACGCCCCTATTGCAAAGTTATCAATCGAAGGATTGATCTTGAGGATTGGTATGAATGGATAGTGTGAATCACAAATATAGGAATACACCTCACGAGATTCGGGCTGACATACATATATTTCAGGGACGTCTGAGTATGTACACGATGCGACTCGAGTGAGAATGACGAATTCTCTATCATGCGGCTTGGCTGAATGCATGTATTTTAGGGACGCCTGGAATGCGTGCATGATCCAACCAAGTGATACGTTGAATTGAAATGAGACTTGGGGAATGAAAGAGTGTCGAGAACTTGAAATCCTGTAGCGTTGGAACTTAGCCTTACAACGGCTGCTCAAAGGCTCGCTCGTCCGAGGCGACTCCTCGTTCAGGTGGGGTAGTTTCGGTGAACTTGCCTCATCTTAGCCTTCACTTAATAACGCGCATGTTTTCAACTTGCACAAGTAGGCTAATCTAAAAGCTACGAACGCACATAGCTAAGGAAATAATCCCGACCCGTCGGAATGTCTTAGAACATGGAAAATGGTCCCACGGTCTTCATAGAAGTCGGCTCAGCGTGCTTTCAAATGACACTCGATCCTTCGATCCTGTGGCTTGGGAGAAGGAAGTTGGCTTAAGTTGTTAAGTTGTCCCGACACTTGAAATAGCCTAAGTCATAGGCGTCACCCGCATGAATTCTAATAAAGCATGCACGGTCCTGTCCCGCAAGGCTTGGCATAGCCTTCGCACGTCCCGCAAGGCTTGGCATAGCCTTCGCACGTCCCGCAAGTTAAGTCATCTTGCACGGCTCGTTGGCTAAGTCTAGGCACGAACTTGGTTGTTCAAGTCGACCCCGTGCATAGCACGTTCCTCTCGACGCGGAGCTCGACGTAGCCTTTGCTCATCGAGTCGTTGCCCGAATAAGACAGACAAGAGTTGTATTGAGCTATCGAAGCCAATTCTAGTACTGTCCCGCTCTATCTGCGGTTGTCAAGTCGCGTAGTCCCTTGAGAACAAGGCTCGTCGTGTAAAGTTATGACTTGAGCGTTAGCGTTGCCTAGAGAACCGGGTCTGTCTAAGGCACGAGCTACGGTCGGTTTAGTGAAAAGCTTGCCACGAACAAAGGAAGTCCACGCGACTGGTTGTCGCCGAAATCGGTCTCGCTACTTGGGAGTCTCGCTCAGTCCTGATAAGTCTCGCACACGAGATCGGTCCCGCTACTTGGGAGTCTCGTTTTCTCTTGATAAGTCCCGCACACGAGATCGGTCCCGCGGCTTGGGAGTCTCGTTAAGTCTCGATAGATAGAAGGAATGCATGGACATATTAAGGAAGGATTGGTTAGATCGAGTTGAGACTTGCATGGTCATTGGATAACTTACAGACAAGGTGTAGTCTTCTTGAATGATTGCCAGGGCGCCGGGATCATTTGGCCCGGAGGAAGCGAGTTGTGGCTCAAAGTAGGATACTGGATAACCGCATGTCAGACTTCGGCACCTCCAGGCTAGCTACCAGTGTAGGGACGAGCCGATATCCCACGAGCCAGTCCAAGATAGCTTGACATTGCTAGTGACCACTCATATAGATGTGTCGGTAATAGCGACACACCGCGTGTCACGACCCGCACCCCATTTTTTTTTTATAAAACGGATACGAGATGTGTCCAAGCCAGCCTACGCCGCAGTGTCGGCGGTAGAACGCTGTCACGGCCATGAAGATCAAAATCACAAATAATGCTCATTCACAAAATTAATTTAATTTACAATGATCACAAGTTTTACATTTGTAGAAAATATAAACTTGTACAAATAAATGAATGACTACAACTCAACTACCTAGCTAGTCTCTAGGCTTTGTCTGCAAGTATTCCCGTCACTCCCCAAGCTAAGTGAATCCACGGCTAACCTGAAAATGTTGGTTTCCAGTCAGGAATGGAACGAGCACAATTCACTGAATGCAATTTCAAATAAAGAAAATGACTATAAAACAAAGGTTAGACATCAATCATGAGTTTTGAAAATAAACAGTAAATACGGAAAACCAACATCAATAAATAGACACAAAATACTTTCCCCAACTGTTATAAGTACCTTTGACATGTGATCGGTCTGGGGTGCTACACCGCACGGTCTACGAGGTCTACTTGCAAAAATTAAACAATGTCTACGAGGTCTACTTGCAGAAATTAAACAATGTCTACGAGGTCTACTTGCAGAAATTAAACAATGTCTACGAGGTCTACTTGCAGAAAATAAACAATGTCTACGAGGTCTACTGCAGAAAATAAACAATGTCTACGAGGTCTACTGCAGAAAATAAACAATGTCTACGAGGTCTACTGCAAAAAATAAACAATGTCTACGAGGTCTACTGCAGAAAATAAACAATGTCTACGAGGTCTACTGCAGAAAATAAACACGGTCTACGGTCGGATCACACATCCT
>JANAVB010021798.1:34134942-34170714 GCA_029216955.1 Iris pallida
TTAGCAACTTGAGGAGTGCTTGGCCCATGACTAAACCCTAACCCTAATACCCCTATGCTTGGCCGGCCAAACACAGCAGCCCCCCTTCTCATTGTGTAGAAAACCTAATCTCCTTCACAAATCCAAAACCCTAGTTTTCCCTTCTCTTCCAAAGGCCTCGTTCTCTCGTTTCTCACCCAAATCCTTCCAAACGAAGTGCATTGCGAGCGTTGGGAGGAGAGGAACCTGCCAGAGACTTTCTAGCTAGGGATCGGAGGCGTTTGATCGGAGGAAGCAGCATCGACGTATTTTGGACGCTTGTTTCATTGAGTTTTGACACTCAATAGGTAAATCTCTTTAAACACATGTTAATTCCATTTTTTCTTTATAGATGCATCCATATAGGTACCCTAGACCTGTGCATGAAGTTTGGTAGGTTTGTGATTTCGTTGATAGCCGTATCGGACACGTGTCGGTCCTATAGAACACGTGTTCGACGAAATGCCACTTAGAACTGAAAAGTATTATTTTTTGATTATGTTTTCACGAATTCCTTACTAATATTATTTGTAACAACTTTCGTGAAGACGGATCTGGAATCGACACAATTTTAGTGTCCGAATCGGACACGGACACGCGTGCATGAGGCCCGTGCACGGCCCCGTGCATTCCCTGCTGTCTGTGCGTCATAACTCGACGCATAGGGCTCCATTTCATGTGAAATTTTATGGGCACGTGGGGGCAACCTCTTCCAACATGCTCCTATAATTTCACGATGTTTCGTGAAGCGTGCGCGAAGAAATTCAATGCGCACGGTTCAGTCCGCACTGTGCATGCGACTAAAAAGTGTCGCTGACACAGCCTTCGTACGCGAACACGATGCGACGAGGACCCATTCTAGGATCACGAGCACGTAGCCCTATACCTGTACTACCCAGGGACTCGATCCCGAGTCACGCTGTAGCTTGTGTTGCGAGCCACGTGGCTCGACACGCGCCCATGGGCACGCAAGCGCGCGCGCACAGGCCGCGCGGGATCCGCGTGTCTGTGTCGCATAGACACGACGTGGTGTCATGTCAGTGTATTCTAGACCTAGCCCGGGACCCTTCCTAGCTACGTGCACGAGAACGAGGCTTCTCGCGTTGTGTGCGACATCCAATCGGGCGAAACGCACATACACGTACACGTTCCAACTCGCGTATCCGGTTTTCCGATACGCACTCCGTGGACACGATACGGACACGGGTTCGACCCGTGAGTACCCGAGCACGTCACACATAGAAGCCTTCGTGTTTGCCAAGTTTTACGGGTTCTAGTTGGGTATTTTGCGATTTGGGTCTCGAGTTGAGATTTCGGGTTTCGAATATATATATATATATATTGAATTGATTTTTGTCATAATTTGATTTCCTGAGATTTTAGTTATAATTTTTGAGTTTATAATAGGTTAATTAGGTTATGGACTTGGGGGAGTGGCCGTTGGGTTTATACCCTATTTTATCTACTATTTATGTATATATTTGGGTTTTTCCTCTTTATATAATATATATATATATATATATATATATATATATATATATATATATATATATATATATGTGTGTGTGTGTGTGTGTGTGTGTGTGTGTGTGTGTGTGTGTGTATTTCATATATATAGCTATATGTATATAAATAGGTACATTGGTGAGTTAGTCGAGATACGAAATCTCAGAGTCAAGTTTCATTCCCCTTCGAGTGACCAACTTCCTTTACTTATATGTGTATTTGTGTATATGCCTATATATATATGTATAAGTTACTTTATGATAGATATATGTATATATGTATATATATATGTGTCACGACCCGCTACCCGAATTGTTGGGCCGGGCCGAGTCATGTCCAGCCTACGCTTAAGATAAAGCGCAGTAAGCTGTTCTAGAGATAACATGATAAGACTAAATGTGATAACAGTTCTATAAGTGAAGAAGAGTCATAAATGCTCCAAACACAAAAGTCATCTCATATAATAATAAGTCCAAGTACAAGTCTGAAATGTAAAACTGGATACAGGTCCAGTTACAAAATACATAGTCTAATACATGACTATACTAAATATCCCGAGCAACTACACAAACTAGACGAGGTTCCCTGCAGGTACATCCTCGTAAGGCAAAGCCTGCTCCTCGGCAGTAACTCCATAATACGAATCACAGAGCAACTCCTCCTCAGTAAGTATACCTATAACGTTATCCTGTCAGGACGGGAGTAAGTACTGTTTCTAGCAAACTAATATACGAAACATGAAATGAACATGAATGTAATAAACTGGAATCATGGTACATCATAATCTATCGTGGCAAGGACATATATGTCATAGAGACAGATGCATATGTAATGTTTAAAACTGTAGCAGGTACGTGATCGTCAATAGGTATAAAATGTACTGTGGTACAAGTATATAAAATGTACTTTCGTACAAGTAAAACAAGCGATAAATGTACATACGTACAAATACAGCTGGTGCACCTACGACAAGATATACATAAAATGTCAACCTTGCGCGGTACGTACGTACGAGTAAGGGGGCATGATCACGTACGCTACTAACAGTTTCCCCATAACCCAGATTCTAATCATGTGAGAGATATATAAAGACTATTCTAAGCATGGTAGTGACTGAAAGTACAATATGTGAAGATTTAACTTGCTACCCCAAGGATCAGCATTTAACATGGTTGGATTCGCAGTTCAATATTGTAACAGTATGTAAAGTTTATAGAAAGTACTTGCCTTTAGCAAAGCAAAGCAGAGATAAAAATGCTATAGATGCCTGGTAACTCGTCACTGTAGAAATAAATACATAAATTTAGTTTTTACACTAAGTTAAACACTAAGACACTAGTGGTGCAACACGACTTTCAAACTGGACACCTAGCCAAATGGTGACTTTAGTATAGGAGACCAATGTGGGGTGACACAATACTCTAACTAACTTTCTAGGGTCTTTACACTAGTGCGGGGTGAGGTCCAATAAGTCTATAACTCAAAACAACACAAAACATTGAAAGTCATAATTATTCAATAAATAAATCAAACTGTACACTATGTTCCAACAATTTTTGAGGTAGACAAAAAGCTCAATTTTACATAAATAAAGTAGATCATTGTTAATTATAGAAATTTATACTAATTTTTCTGGAATTTATAAACCCTCATAAATATTTATTAAAAATCAGCAAACATAAATATACTGAAAATGAGTTCGGTTTTCCTATTTTTATAAAATACCAACAACACTTAATAAATGCTGGAAAAATTATAATAAATTGTCTAAATTAATAGAGTATTCAAATATAATTTTTCCCAGATTTTTACAGTACTTAAAATATATATAAAAATTCAAAAATAGCAAGCAACAGTTTCTGGAAAATAATTAATTAATTATTTACTATTTTTGTCCATGTATTCGAATTGAACCGAAGTCCAAATACAGGACCCAGAGCCATGAATCAAGTCCAATATGACTTGTACAGACTCTGAATGTATTAGACACAATTGAGCCCAAAAACCCATGCTAGGTTTGGAAAGCAATTGGCCATAACAAATAAAATACAGGAATTTAAATAATAATTATATATTTTAAAGTGGCAAAAATATACAAGTCACAAAATTATATAATAAAATTAATCTTGTAAAATTTTACATAACAATATTTTGTACAAGGTAGAATAAACATATAACTACAATATTTATATATATACATATAAATATATATGGATATATATATACATATGTTAAATATACATTTTTTTTATATATACAAATATTGTATACATATATATAACAGTATATATATAATAATATATACACACAAACACATATACATATACACACACACACACACACACACACACACACACACACATATATATATATATATATATATATATATATATATATATATATATATATATATATATATAAATACATATATTTATATACACACTTATATAATAATATACTAAATATAGAATATATATATACATATACAAATACTGTATATATACATATATAACAGTATATATATATATAAAAATATATATACTTAAATACATATATATATATATATATATATATAATAAAATAAAACAAAAAGAAAACAAAAAGAAAACAAAAACAGAACAGGGGGGTTCGAACTCGGCCCAGGGGGGTCGTGTTCTTGGGCTCGATCGGGCTGGCCAGGGGGTCAGCCCGAGCTGTGTGTTAGGGGTTAGGGCTTGGGTTAGATTTATTTAGGTTTTTAGGTGAATGGGTTTTAAACCCGATAAAACAAATTCGAACCCGTTATTTAATTCAAATTTTATTCTCGTATCCTCGTGTCCTAACAGTTAGGGACACGAGTCTTGTATCAGTGCTAAGCACGACACGCACGAGTCCTAATACGCGTGTCCGAGCACAGGGTTGGGGTTGTCATGACCGAGCGAACCACGTGTGTGAGTTCGAGACACGTACGACACAGTTTCTTGAGTGTTACTCACGTGTCCGGCGAACTGGAGGATTGTCGAGGGTACTGACGGCGGCTAAGGGCGTCGTGGCGGTGGCGCTGGGTCCAGCTCGGCGTGGCGCATCGAGTGGTGGTGGTCGATGACGAAGACAACTGCTGTGGAGGCTGAACGGGGGATGGTCGGAGCTAGGGTTCAGGCGACGAGGAAATGGAGGAGACGGTGGTCGTGGAGGTCGGGATTTAGTCTAGGGCTAGGGTTTCGGGGTCAGGGAGTCTTTATAGACAATTTAGGGCGGTCGAGGCGGTCTAGGTCGGCCGGAAATGGCGGGGATAGGTCGGTGGTCGTCGGGGTGGCAGCTGGCCAATCGTCGAGGGTGGGTAGGTAGGTTTTCAGTTAGGTCCCTAGGGTTTAGGAATTTACAAATAGGTCCCTCCCCTATGCTAAATACAAAAGTAAATTTGCATAACATAATTAAAACAATTCACAATTTGCAAACTGCTATAATAACAAATTAACAAATTTCATAATGATATTAAAATAATTCAATTATTACAAAATGATATTAAAACAATTCAGTTTATTACAAAATGATATATTTTAACTTAAAAACTATTTAAAATTTATTTAAAAATTCTAGAAAAATTTCTAAAATTATAATAAATTATTTTAAAGCTAAATAGGTCATTAGCAACTAATTAACACTAATTAAATTAAATTTGAAAAACAGGGGCTGACAAGTCTTTCCTCCTTGAAAAATTTTGTCCTCGAAATTCACAAGGATTGAAGACCCGACAATATTCTAACATAGCAAGCAATGCAACAAATGACTAAGGCTATGATCGAAACTAACCTCTAAGGTATCAAGCGGGAATGGGTGGTTCCCTCGCAGCGGTTGGGTCGAACAAGTAAGGATATCTCTCCCTCATGTCCGACTCCCTCTCCCAAGTAGATTCACCCGGAGAGAGTGACGGCTCCAAGCTACTCGTACTAAAGGTATAACCTTGTTCCTCAGCCTCTTCTCCCTCCTGTCTAATATCTCCACTGGCTGCTCGGTAACTGCAAGGCTCGGTCCGATCTCCAACTCTGAATGATCTAGCACATGACTGGGGTCCGGAACATATCTCCTCAGCTGGGATACGTGAAAGACATCGTGAACTCCTGCAAGGTTGGGTGGAAGTACAACCCTGTAAGCTACCTCTTCGATCCTGCCAAGTATTTCGAATGGCCCGATGTATCTGGGACTCAACTTGCTTCCTCGTCCGAACCGGATCGTCCCTCTAGTAGGTGATATCTTCACTAGCACCATATCACCGTCTGCGAACTCCATCGGTCTGCGACTAGCATCGGCCCAGTGTTTTCTGCATGTCCTGAGCCACTCTGAGCCTGTCTCTGATCATCCCGACCTTCTCTGCTGTATCCGTGATCATTGTTTTACTTAACAAAATGCCTAAAAATTTGGCCTTTGAAAATAAAATGAGAAAGAGTACAAAAAAGTACAAATTATTCTGGGAAGTATTGCTATGGAAGTCTGATCTGAAGGCGATCACTTTGTTCCTTGGACCATACGATGATGATGAAGATCACTGCTAGAAGATGAACAGCCGAAAGAACTAAGTCACCAGAAAGGTATCGACGCACTTGGGCACTGATGGCGAGGTCGAATGCTTTTATGCTTTGCTTCACTCTGTTCTGGAAGAAAAGTTGAAGAAGAATGCTCTCGAAAATTAAAGTCTTTAGGCTCTGATCTCTGTATTCTCTCCTGTCTATGTCTCTGCCGATCCCTTTTAATGTGAAAAATAAGTCTATTTATAGACTTGACCCATTGTGCGTAAAAAGCAACAAAATTGGGTTTTTACGTTGGTAACTGTCACCCACGATGGGAGTCACCTTCTACGTATATTGACACGTGTCCCATTATTTCAACAAAAATAGGGAGCACGTACACACGTTCCTCAATAAATGTGGCATGAAAGCCACGTGGATAAATCACGTTCCAAAGTAGTCAGGAAGAATTGGGCGAAAAAATAACCCATAATATGCTCCAAGCGTAAAGTGGCAAATTGGCGTAAAAACACCCCAAATAAACTTCTCAGCGTAAAGTGGCTAAAATAGCCTTGAGCGTAAAACTTAGCCCAAATAGACTTTACGCTCACAATAGCCTTGAGCGAAAAAAAACTCACACAACTATAGTGCGTAAAAAGAAGTGATCTTATTGAGCGTAAAATAGCCTTCTCTGCATACCATACGACAAGTATTGGGTTTGGTATAAATCCAATCTCTTCGAATTCTCTGTATCATGCTGTCAGCATAATCATTCTGTCTAATCAAATCTTCTACATTAAATGCGGCCTGACAGCCTGTCTCCGGACGCAAAACTTTACGATTAGGCCTGGCGTAAAATAGTTAGCGTAAAATCCAGTGCAAATAGCCTTGGCGTAAAATAACTCATAAATAGTTTCTTGCGTAAAGTCTTCAATTCCTTTGATTTAGTCAAAATAAAGCACTTTTTACGCTCCTACAAGACCCCCTTCAAAGTTTTCGAAATTTGAAAAGACTTCAAAAATTTCGAAATACTTTGAATATGAAAAGTCAAGAAATGGCGTCGGTCAATACTCAACTGTCATAATGAATTTTCTCTCGAAAACATTCGAACGCCTCTTCGTCTCCCCGAGTTGCATTGACAATGTTCAGTTTCCCATAGGGAATATGAAGGGTTGATTGATTATATAAGGAAAAGTTTTTTCATTTTCACTTCTCATCCTCATATTGTCATGGCACCGAAGAAAGAGATTGAGGCTGACAAGGAAAAGGCTCAAGGCTTGACATAGAGACGGAGGTCGATCAATCGCTGCGAGCACGCAACTTCATGGAGTGCTTTGGACTGACTCCAGCGATCTTCGATCGTATAAATGGTGGTCCCTCAACTACCTACGAAGGATCCGGTGATGCAGAAGCATTCCTCGATCTGATGCGTCGTTCAGAGATCCACAATGTGCACGAGTTAGGTGCCTCCCTTCGTCAGCCCAGTGAAGGAGAGAAGAAGAAATAATGTTTTGTGTAGGAGTGTCATCTATGTATTATGACACTCAACTTATCTGTAGGGGCCTACTCTCTTTTTATGAAATAAAATCCTAGTGTTGTTTTCACCTTTATTCGTGTGGTGCATTGACATAGGATCATTCTACACCTCTTTGACTGTTTCCATGTTTTCTCATTCCCAAGAGAAACAAAACAACACGTGGCAGCTGTTCTTGGTTATAGCGCCTCTTATTAGGATCTTTTCCAAAATAGACTCAAACCATCTGCTTCTTTGAACCTTTATAAATAGCTGAGTTAAAGGATGCATTCTCATTCCTTTATTCTTCATCTTCTCCGAAGATGACTTTTTGCAAGACTCCTTCCTCAGACAAGGGATTGATAATGGCAATGCTTTTCGATGTCATTCCCCTACATACCGTGTCATCAGTCGTTGATTCAACAACATCTGATCTCGATGGTAAGCCCATCGTGGAACAGTAGCTTTTCTGTGTATAATCATCATTTATCCATTGTTATGCGCGTCATATTTCACCGAAATAGGTATTTGATTTTCATAAAAGGGGCAGAGTGCGCTTTTCTTTGATTTAAACAGGATGCACAATCGGCTGCCTTTGAGCTTTTGTTGAAAACAAGCGCCTATCTTTGATAGATAAGGCGCGCCTGCTGAAAACGAGCGCAAATCCTTGATAGATAAAGTGCGCTTGAAAAACGAGCGCAAATCCTCTATCTTTGATTGGCCAGTATGCGTCTGATGATACTTTTGTTAAAAAATTTTCTTTGCTGTTTTCTGTAGAAGCTTGGCTGAAGAACTTTTCCAGAACTGACATTGGCGATATGGATGCTGTGGGGAGCATTCTTTTGACACACACATCAGGGAGCTCATGCGCTTTTGACGCGCAAATCAGACAACTCAGAACTCTTCGTGGGATAGAAGGGTCTTCCTCAGATGGTAGGAAGAGCCTTTATACACGGAAAGTTGGATGGTGGAGTCAACTCTAACCCGAGAAGTTGGGTAGTAGAGTTCCTTTCACGGCAGAACTAGGAATCGTATCCCAATGCTGGATACATTCCTATCTCTTCTGAAGGGCCGTCATTTCTCCATCAATTGTATTGGCAGCAATACGTCTTCGGGCTGCCATACTCTGGGGTTCTCCTCTCGTCTGAGAGAGAAGACCAGAGTTAATTCCTACTGCTCTTGTTGCCATTGAGGCTTAGACAGCAAGGAATTACCACCAACAACGAATCCGATGAAGAAGATCCAAAGAAGTAATAGATCTCCATTAGGTCATCGTTGTCGTATGGAATGAAAATCCAAAATGCAATAGATTTCCATTATGATTTGTAAGAAAGTCTAAGAAATATAATAGACTTTTATGATGATAAAGTGAGAATGGATATGAACGTGACAAGTCTTCTATATTCAATAACTTGTATTTATCCAGAGGTAATATGGACGTGATAGATAATGAAATCTTGTTTTCTATTTTAGAGTATACAATACTATCAGAGGTAATATGGACGTGATAGATTGTAACGACTCAAAGAAAAAATAGATTAATATCTATTCAGAGGTCAAATGGACATGATAGATAGGAAAAATAAGCAGACTTAATATTTATGCAGAGGTCGAATGGACATGATAGATAATAAATCTAACTTTTTATACCAACTGGTAAGATAAAAGATTAATATTTCTCACTGAGGAGACAAGTAATCAGCTTAACCAAACATTGGTAGCTGGGGAAATAAGGAGACAGACGTCATTGAGGATGTATGCCAATAATTATGAAAGAATGAATGAACCAACGTTTCTTTTGGGAAAAGAAAGATCATTTCAATTCCACAATTAAATGGATGAATCTGATGTGTAATGAATGGATAGGTCTTTTCAGGAATGAAAAGTTGTTTCAATTTCCAAGACTGGTTCATTAATAGTTCTCTCCTATAAATATATGAGAACTCTTTGTAACATTTCATCCTTGTTTCCAGTCTCCTATTGGAAATGTCTTCCAAGGACGTGCTGCAAAAGACTGAAGTCATCATGAAAGTTGAGGACGTCATCGAGATGCACCACACTGAGCCAATCGTGTCAGGCCCAACCAGAATATGCGAAGGCTCTTCTACGCCCAAGCCACCCCAAGACATCCTCGCTTTCTTAGTAGAGCCAGGAAAAACTCCTGAAGATGAGGCACTGAGGATAGCTGCCTGTAAATTTTTTGTGAACTCAGGCAATGATGTCTTTGATGCATTGGCTGACTATGTATTAAATAAGGAAGGCAGTGGTCCTCGTCCTTAATCCTTTGTTCTGAACAAAAAATAAAAAAGATTTTATTTTCATTCTATTTTTTTATACATAGTACTTCTTAAGAAATTTGCCATTGATCGGTATCATGAGTAAATCTCCATTGGGCTTAGATAACCGATAGGCACCGTTGGAAAAAACTGTCTCAATAACATAAAGGCCTTCCCATTTTGCTTGGAATTTCCCTTTACTTTTATGAGTCATCACCATCGGTCTTCGAACGGCTAAAACTAGCTCACCGACCTTGAATACCCTCTCTTTAACTTTACGATTGAAAGTTCGAGATATATGGGCTTGATATAGCTCAATGTGCTGTGCTTGAAGACGCTTCTCGTCCAATCCTTCAAGTTCTTGGAGTAGTAAGCGATCATTGTTCTCTGTTGTTAGCTCATTGGGAATGGCTATTCGAAGAGATAGAATCTAAATTTCCAATGGAAGGACAGCCTCGCATCCGTAGACCAATGAAAATGGTGTAAAACCGGTAGGAGTTCGGACTGTCGTTCGATACGCCCATAAACATTCTCCAAGTTTCTCATTCCAATCACGTTTATTAGAAGAGACGAATTTTTTGAGAAGTTTGATGATCGTCTTGTTGAAAGCTTCGGCTAGACCATTAGCAGCTGGATTATAAGCTGTAGAAGCCAGATTTTGAATTCGATTCTTATCACAAAACCGATAAAATGCCTGACTGGCAAATTGTGGTCCATTGTCATGAATTATCCGTCGAGGAATCCCGAAGCAATAAAGGACATGGTGTTTGATGAAGCTAATCACATTAGATATTTTCACTTCAACAAGAGAAACTGTTTCTGTCCACTTAAAAAAGTAATCGGTTATAGCCAATATAAACCGATGTCCCTTGACAGAAGGAGGATTAATCGGACCAATAATGTCCATGCCCCAAGCTTCAAAGGGCCAAGAAGCTGCTGTAGGATGCAAGAATTCAGACGGTTGATGAATAAAATCAGCATGAATCTGACATACTTTACATCGTCTGGCATAATCCACAGCATCTGCTATCATGGATGGCCAATAATATCCCATTCTTCGAATGCGGTCTTGTAATTTTGGACCTGGTTGATGAGCACCACAAACACCATCATGAGCTTCGCGAAGTGTTTGTTTAGCCTCACTTTCTGAGAGACAGCGCAGCAAAAGTCTATCATTTGAATGACGGTATAGCATATGTAAAGACGAATCATAATATAATCGAAATGATCGTCTCTTGATTGATGCAGCTTCTTTTGGTTCTTCAGGCAAAATCCCATGAACCGCATAATCAATGAATGGACTTCTCCAATCCCTCTGCTGGAAACTTGACTCTGTAGTATAACTCTGTTCAATATACAGATTATTCTTGACACAGAATAAGTCTTGGTCCAACAAAGTAATGGTGTTTTGTCTTCGAATTGGAACAGCTAAATCTGCAGCTAAACTTGCAAGAGCATCAGCTTCCAGATTCTGAGAATGTGGTACGAATTCGATGAAGAATCCTTTGAATGAAAGCACCAACTCGATTACCACTTTATGATAAGGGATAAGATCAGGGTTCCTGACTTCATATGTCCCTCTAACCTGATTAAAAATCAGTTGAGAATCTCCATAAGCTTCCAGGAACTCAATATCTAATTGTTTTGTTACTTGGAGACCAATCAGCAGAGCATTATATTCTGCTACATTGTTGGAGCATGGCTCATTGAGAGAATAAGCACGGTATATGACAATTTTGTCTGGAGAAACCAAGACAATTCCTACCCCAGAGACAATATTGCCTTTAGGCCCAACCCGTGATGCTCTATCAAAGTATAACTGCCAAATATCATTTCTCAAAGTTATGTTGCAATCCACAACTTCATCTGGAATATCCTCATATAGCTTCGACGTTTCAGGTATAGGGTAAGCTGCTAAGAAATCAGCTAATGCTTAACCCGTCACTGATTTTTGAGGTACATAGACCATGTCATAAGGAGTGAGCAACATCGCCCAGGTAGCTAACCTGGAGTTAAGAATGCTTGGTTTTCCTCATCAATACCCGAATAGGATTTATTCTGGAGATGACATGAATAGTCTGTCCTGTCACATAATGACGTGTCTTTTGAACAACAAAAACCAAAGCCAGACATTCCTTCTCCACAGGAGTATACCTGTGTTCTGCTCCGACCATCATTCGACTAAGATAATAAATTGCCTGTTCATGACCCATATCACTTTTCTGTGCAAGAAGAGCACCAAGAGAGTGATCTAAGGCTCGAACATATAGCAAAAATGGTCTTCCCACCACTGGGGGTACTAGAACAGTTAGATTTGTAAGGTATTGCGTGATGTCATTGAAAGCTTTCTGACACGCTTTATCCCAAACAAATGATACACCTTTCTTTAATAGACGGAAGAAAGGTTGGCATCTCCCAGAGAGATTGGATATAAATCTTCTGATATAAGCAATGCGACCTTGGAAGCCACGGAGTTCTTTTAAATTGCGTGGAGGACGCATTTTCAAGAATTGCTTTGATTTTATCAGGATCAACATGGATACCCTGAGAAGTGATGACAAATCCCAAAAACTTGCCACTGGAAACCCCTAAGAAGGACTTGGTAGGGTTTATTTTCAATTGATGTTGACGCATCAATTCAAATACTATTTTTAAGTCTTGAATGTGATCATCTTTTGATCGACTTTTGATGGCAATGTCATCTACATAACATTCAACTGTCTTCCGTAGATGTTCTTGAAAGATATTGCTCATAGCCCTTTAATACGTGGCACCGGCATTTTTAAGACCAAACGGCATAACCGTATAACAGTATACTCCAGGGGGTATACGAAAAGCAGTATGCTTCTCATCTTCTGGATGCATCTTGATCTGATTGTATCCTGAGAATCCGTCCATGAAAGACATGCGTTCAAAATCGCATGTATTGTCTATCATGACATCCGTTATTGGAAGTAAAAATTCATCCTTTGGACAAGCTGCATTAAGATCTCGAAAATCTATGTAAACTCGGACTTTTCTGTTCTTCTTCATAACATGAACAATATTGGCAACCCAGTCTGGGTGTTGTTCTTCACGAACAAAGCCACATGTAATCAACTTGTTGACTTCTGCTTCAATTGCATCCATCATGTCTGGTCGAAAATGCCGTTGCTGTTGTTTCATAGGCTTGGCATTAGGAAGAATATTGTGTTTATGAGTAGCAACTTTAGGATCTAGACCCGACATATCCTCATAACTCCATGCAAAGATATCAATATATTCTTTAATCAGTTTTATCAGCTCTTCCTTTTCATCTTCGGAAAGGTTCTTACTGATAAATATTGGCTTAGACGTAGTCCCATCTCCAACATCGATCTGGAGAATTTCATCTTCTGTAGGTGGTTGTCGTTGTTCAAAACGAAGTTCCCATTGGATATCCATCTGTTGAGCCCAAGGGTCATTTTCAAATGATTCAGATTCCTCTTCAGTTTGAACCATGTTGACTGAGAATACACATTCAGATTCATCATAATAGTCTTCTCCAGCATATTCAGATTCGATGAAATGGATTTCTTCGGATTCTGAGGATTGTGAAGAACTAGAAGAGAATTCTTCTTGTATATCATCATTAAACATGTGGGACAGATCATATCCTAACCCATGATGAGTTTTTTGGTAAAACGGATCACCACATAATGGTAATCGTCTACCCTTACCTTGATTGAGACCTTGCGTAGTCTTCAAGTCATATCCCATATTCTGGATAATCTTGAGAGATTGTTGACTATATTTGTCAATTCAGATTTTTCCTTATCTTTATCTCTAAGATCATCCGTCTGAACAACAGGGATATTTCTAGCCAGGCCAAACACAATTTGGTGCTTGTTTTTTTTATCAGACGGAATCACGAAATAAGATTCTTTGTGATGTCTAAAAGTTACACAAGCTTGTAATGAAGCAGCTACAGGAAGAAGATAGGGAGAAGATATTAAGAACCTTTGAGCATAATGTCCAACATCGACATAAGAAGGAAATTTTTTTCTCCTTATGGTCAATGTATAAAGTTTCCTCTGTATCTATGTCATCTTTATATTGATGACTTGGATCATCAGGAGATCATTCTTTCAACAAATTTGACAGCCATATACTCAAAAAGGAAATCTTCATTGATATCAGAAAGTATAGAATGATCAATATTTACATCATTTACAATTTGACTACTACACTTCGGATTGATCATTAACGGACCATCATCCGTCTTCTGCGTAGATTTTTCAAGGTTGATGACCAATGGTGGTTCTGGATCATTCGTACGAGAAGTACGTCCCTTGACTTTGATCATAAGAGGTTGAACTTGGCTCTTGACAGGAATACTCATTGATTCCTCAGATGAAGCTAGAGTTCTTTCTTTGACCTTGATCATCAGAGGTTGGTCACTGACAGGTTGGGGTTGGATTCGACCTTTGACCTTGATCTTCAAAGGTTGCTCTTCTGGAGGATCTTTATTGACAGACTGATCTTCAACAGGTGATTGATCTTCAGCCATATCTGATATCTCCTTCACATGCTCTTGTTTGTAGAGTATTGAGTCCGAAAAATAGGCTTCAACACCCTTGAAGGGATTGATATCAGCAAATTCAGTCTTCACAACTCCTTGCGAATCTACGTACTTGAAGCATTGGTGGAGAGTTGAAGGCACAATGTTATGCTCATGTATCCACGGTTGCCCGAGAAGGATGTTGTAGGATACGTCTGAGTTGATAACATAGAAGGTTGCCATAGTTCGAAGATCACCAATCTGAATCTTCAGACGAATCTTCCCCAGTAGTTTACTCTTACCAGAGTTGAAACCAACTATTGTGGTACTAGTGTAAGTCAAATCACTAGTAGGGATCCTCAAAGGTCTTAGCATACTCTGAAGAATAATGCTAATAGAAGACCCAGGATCAAAATAAATCCTGTCAATTTCAGTAGATCCGATATACCCAGTGTAGCACAAAGGCCTGTTATGCTTGTTATGCTTCAACATCATGTCTTCTTGTGTGAAAGTAATATTAGGAATTGTCTC
The DNA here is from genome assembly GCA_029216955.1 of Iris pallida. Taxonomy (NCBI): domain Eukaryota; kingdom Viridiplantae; phylum Streptophyta; class Magnoliopsida; order Asparagales; family Iridaceae; genus Iris; species Iris pallida. Next base: position 34,149,790 of record JANAVB010021798.1, read on the forward strand.
CATCACACTATGGCATTGTGGGTATGACACTGGTACATTATCGGGAGTCTAAAGTTGAGCTAAGCATGAGTCAGCTTGCAACAAAGCTTTACTCAAAGTTTTGCGACTTTCTTTAGAAAGGCGAAGCAACTCGAAGATAGAGAGTCTAGCCGGAGTATTAGCTAACTGGGCTAGAATATCAAATTTGTAGGGTTTCATCATCACCTCTTGACTGGAAGCAGACTTCAACGGGACGTCAAAGCGTACTGCTTTCTGTTTCCCCTTCTCAACCACGGATGGTTTAGCAGGAATAGGAGAAGGTTGAGCTGGTAGTGTTTCCACTATGTCTTCTGCTTCTTTGGAAGATCCCTCATAATCCTTGTGGTACTCTTTTCCAGATCTCGTACCAGCAAAACTTTCTTCCTCAGACTCAGGAGAAGGAAGTACCATATTATAAGATTTAGTCTTCTTTCCCCTAGCCTTCTTCTTTTGAGGAAGCTCAGATCCCAATCCAACAGTAGATTTTTGACTTTGAATCTGTAAAGGAAGTCGTATTCCTTTATCATAGTTCAAATCTTCTGCCTTCTGAAAGTCATAACCCATCTTTTTCATGAGAAGAATTGATTGCTGACTGTATAAATAAATGGGCAGCGGACTTTTAACATGTGGTTCACCAGAAGAAGGAGAAGAGATCTCTGTAACTACAGGAGAATGAGGAATAGAAGCCTCTGTAGCTACGGGAGAAGAAGAATTCGGGATACAAGAAAAAATCCCTGTAGGAGCTTTTTCATAAGCAGCAAAAACTTATTGTGCCCTGTGTAAGGGGACACTATTCATAGCTAACCACTGCTGATGAGAAAGTTTGAGCTTAGTAGAAGGAGCCAAACTTGGAGGACATATATTTAAACCTTTCAGTCTATCCTCCAAAGGAATGCCATCCCAAAGATGGTCCAAATCATCAGGATCTGGAATAACATGAGAAATCATGTTACAGGTTTTAACTTTTCTACCTTTCTTAGATTTTAAAGTTTTACCATCATCCTCCATTTCAGGTACTAAGTCAGGATGTACCCACATAATTTTACCATTCTTTAATGTAAGAGGCAACAATCCTTCATTTTCCTCTCTGGCAGGCGGGATATTCACAATCTTCATCGTCGCCTTCGGAATTGGGACAATCCCATCTGGGATTTGATGAGGAGGAAAATCTCCAAATTGAAGAGAAACTATATTGGTTGTGACCGTATGCTCATTGTTAGTTAAAGCGATGGCATTGGCATTTATCAGCTCCTGGATTTTCTTCTTTAGAACATAACAAGCCCTAGTGGGATGATTTATGTATCTGCGATAGATACAATATTTGGGATTGTCAGTCAGATTCACCTCATTAGGCCTTTTAGGCTCCGGAATCTGAAGTTTGCCGCTCTTTACCAGACATTGAAATATCCCTGGGATATCGCTCTCGTCAAAAGAGTATTCTTTTTTTGGCTTAGAGAACTCTTGACTATTCGGTGTCGTTTTGTTCTTGGAAAGATTAACCATGAGGGTATCCTTTTCCTTCCCATTACGATTGTCGGAATTATTACCAGAAGAGCCTTTCTTTCCTTTATCCTCTGAAGCAAAAATCATGCTATGTTCACGAGCCAACCTACCATTGGTCTTGGCAGAGACTGCTGCTATAATAAACGAGGCCCAATCTGTGAATTGGGAACCCGTGAAGACAGCAATGGATGGTCGCAGATTTATCTTGCATGTATCAATCAACGCTGAATCTGGCATGCCAGGAGGCATTTTGAGAGTCGCCTGTCGGAAACTTTCGATAAACGTCCGAGTATTTTCCTTCTCCTTTTGTTTGATCTCTATTAAGGAGGACATATTCATATCCATACCTCCTTGATAGAAGCGGGAGAGAAACATTGCTTTAAATTCATCAAAAGATGAAATACAATTGTCGGGTAAACTACGATACCAGTCGTAAGCTGAACCCGTCAAGCACCCGATGAACACTCGAGTGAGATGAGCATCATTTTTCTGCAGATGCACAGTCATAATATCAAAGTAATTGATATATTGACTGGGAGAAGCCTTTCCATCAAACAACACCATTGATTGTGGTTTGAATTTCGGAGGAAAGGGTACATCATTCCAATGAGGAGGATAAGGTTTCTTAATCCCTAACCTCTGAAGCTGATCCTTGTGCTTCAAGACTTCAAACTGTGCTTTTAATTCACGCACTGCTTGAATAGCTTCACTAGTTTGAGGAAGCACATTTGATTGAATAGTTGTTGGATGTACCGTGACCCCCACTGGAGGTGGTACATCTTCTGGAATAATGGGATCTGGAGAAGCAGAATTTTGATTAACAGCAGGCTCTTGATTATTGAAAGATATGTCAACCCCTTGACTATCTTGAGTTTGTGCTGCTACTTGCACCGGTGTTGCTATTGTCGGCTGAGCAGTTTGCTGAGTCATTATTATCTAGTGTATGCTTTGCATCATGGTAAGCATGTCCTTTAATGATTGCTCAACGGCGGTGAGACGTTGTTCTATATTAGCAGATGACGTCTCCGGTTCATCTCCAATAGCGTAGGATTCAACCTCTCTTGAAGAGACAGAAGGATTAGTATAGAGGTATGAATCGACACTATCAGTTTCGGACTCAAAAGATTGAGTACCCCCAGCTTCTGAATCAGAAGTCTGCAACTGTCTTTGTCTTCTTGATCGAGTATTCTGATATACTCCTTCAAAGGAATCAAGAAGTCTGTTGAATTATTATTGACCTGGAGTTTGGGACGTGTTGCGTCTTGGACGTCGTCCTCTGTTGGTATGAGATGCCATGTTGACTGACTCGTATGACAACTCATGTTCTTGGTCAACTTGTTGTTGAGGCGTATTGAAACTTAACCGATCAAAAACTGACCGTTTAGAAGCCGAACAACAACATTTGATCACAATCTGATGACACTCACAATGGTGTTTCTCTTGGGGGAGTGTCACAGGAGATTGTCTATCTTTACGCTTTTGTACTAGCAATTCTCGTAAATCAGAAGGAGTAGAGAGAGTAGTCTTTCTTATAACATTTGGGGTAGAGAAACGTTTAGTCCCTTGTGTATAAAGAAGATTACTGGCTGCATTCGCAGAACCAAACTGTACATTTTTACGTGCTTGGAATTGTGTACGTAAATCCTGAGATTTTTCACTACTAAAATAACCCCTTTTAGCGACGTCAGAGAACGTCGCTAAAAAAGGAAAACCCGTCGCTAATTTCTATTAGCGACGTATTTAGCGACGAAAAATGGATGTCGCTTATAAGCTTGTCGCAGATTACAATTTTGTCGCAATTCGTCGCTAGTTGCGATGTCACGTTTAGTGTCGCTAGACGTCGTAATATTTAGCGACAGGTAGCGACGTCATCATACGTCGCCAGTATAGCGATGTTGGGCGACCACTTAGTGACGCCATCAACTTTATATATGATGACATGGCATGGCAGCCACGTCAGCATTTTAGTGACGCCTAGCGACAACTTTAGCGACGTCGGCTCTCAGGTTGTCATATACACGTCAGCAGTATAGCGACGGATAGCGACGTTACGTCACTATTTGGCGATGTATAGCGACGTGTCCTGGACGTCGCAAAATGTCGCAGAACGTCGCTATACATCGCAGATGTTATAAAAAAATTAAAAAAAATTTGTATTTTAGTTATGCCGTGTGTCTGTATTTACAGTGTGTGTGAAGTGCAGTATTCGAACCATCGACAGTTTCGCTTACTGTTCTATGTTTTATCTTGGATAGAAAGAGCAACAGTTCATGGTGCACTTCTCAGAGCTTCCTCTTCACGTCCTTCACCTTCTCGGGATCCTTTACGACGTCCCGAGAAAGTGAAGGACGTAAAAATGAAGCTCTCAGAAGTACACCCTGAACTGTTGCTCTTTCTATCTAAGATAAAACATACAACAGTAATCGAAACTGTCGATGATTCCAAACACTGCATTTCATATTCACTGTAAACACAGACACACATCATCACAAAAATACACATTATATTTTTTTAAAATTTGGACAGCACCTCTTTTGTATATCAGATCATCGCTTATAACCCAGTGTAGGTATATTTGTCATCCCTGTCGCAGATATCATCCCAATTAACAGTCTCCCATCATAACAGTCTATAACTAATAGATGAATAACAGTCTCCCATCATAACAGTCTACAACTAAATATCATACATGTACTCAATGAAAATACCAACAAATTAAATATCACCAACATACATGTCCAACAAACATACATGTCCAACAGAGTCAAATAATATTCAAAATCAGTGTACAGAACGGTGAATGGGCCCATAGGGCCAATAAATACAAAGATGATAAAAAAATCTACTGGATCACTGAGGACCCCTGCCGTGCATCTGGGATAGCATGCACTCATACTGCTCCTGTGTGAGCTGCACCGTAGGGGCAGTAGGAGGCAGTGTAATGTCTGGAGTCGGCGCCGTCGATGGACCGGGAGGACGTATCTGCTCCAGCTCTCGCAGTCGCTCACCATAAACAGCAAGGGTACTCACCACCCTCTCAGTACTCGCCTCAAGCGAAGCCGATACCTGAGTGAGTGAGGCAGACATGCTCCTCTGCGATCCTTCCAGCTCGACCTGTCTATGCTCTGTACGCTGCGTAGACTCGGTGAGCGTATGCAAGCTGGCAGCTGTAGCCTGCTGCAGACTCATCAGCTCCTGTATACTACGCTCGACCGCATCAAATCGTCCGGTGACGATCGGAGGGTCGGATCGTCGCTCGACCGCATCAGAAATCTGCTGCTGCAACTCGCGACGCAGCTCCTCGATCTGACGACGAATATCCTGAGCTCGTGACAACGCCTGCGAAGTCGGAGACTGCGCACTGACAGAGGGGGTCCAGGATGACTCCGAAGCCAAATACGCGTCGTAGGATCCCGTACCGTAGTACGTGTCCTTCTGAAGACCGCCAACGGCGATCATCTAGAGATCGTCCGACGATGGAGCTGTAGGCGGCTGGGAGGAAGTACCAGCCCCTCCCTCTGCTGGCGCACTAGCAGCAGCAGCCGCCTTCTCTTGTAGCCGAACAAACTTGGCCTAGAACATGTTTGCTAACATGTAAGTGTTTGCTAAAGTCTATATTGATATCTATTTTCCTGTTTTCTAAATTATAGTAAATTAATATAAAGAATAGAACGTACATATGCCTGCGTCGCCCTCTCGTCAATGAACTCCCCAGCCCTTCGATGGGTGACCAGGAAGACGGTCACCATGTTCGAATCCTCATCCTTTTTTACCTATTAAAATATATTATCTATTATTAGTATTAAACATTCTATTGAACTATATATAAATTAATGTCCGTCATAGGAAACGTACCAGACGACGAAAATGCTCCGTCATTGGAATGGAGCCACCACACCACTTACCGGCGCTCGACCGTGCCACCTTAGCCTTGTCAGACCGCTCCTGGTACTTGGGCTCGCAGAATCTAGCCTTCATCGCAGCCCACTGCTCTGGCGTGATCCAACTATGGATCGGCTGTCCGGAGTGATCATGAGACTTCTGGTCGTGGATCGCATCACGAATGAGCTTGGCTGCGACGGCAAAAAATTGGCCCTCGATCTTCGCCGCCCGGTGTGGTGGATAGAAATAGGTCCTCTACAAGAAGTAAAATAAAAAGTTGTATAATATACACAAATGATTATTAAAATTTAAAAATAAATAAATTTTTTACCTTGAAGTGGGCGAACCAAAAGGCCTTCCTATCTGCGGGAGCATCTGAGTAGTTAATCCATGGCCCACCATAGTTCTACCTCAGAAATACCCCCAGCTGTCTCTGTACTACAGAAGGTCGATATCTATACAATAATAATTTTCATGAATATATATGTACATATCTAGACGACGAGGGAGGAGTCGCCAACCTACTGGAACTGCCCTGTCCCGGTAATGGACCAGAAATAGAACGATACAATGGCGTACTCGGAGATGAGGATGAGGGTACGGAATCTCCATCCCCAGCCCGAGGCTGACGGGACTGCCTAATATAAAATCCTCCACGTCGTCCAGATGGTCTAGTCATACCTGATAATAACATATGACAAAAAAACAAAAAAACATATTTATATGATAGACATCACAGATTTTTGAAAAATATCATAGTCACAGATAAAAGTGTCAATAAAGTGTCACTGAAGTGTCACAGATTTATATGATAGAAGCGTCACTAAAGTGTCAAATATGATGATAAAACAAACGTACAGATTTAATCCTCTTCTGAAAATTCATCTAGTTCGTTTAGCTCATCTACTTCTTCTTCTTCTTATTCTTCTTCTTCTTCTTCTTCTTCTTCTTCTTCTTCTTCATCTTCACTTTCATCTGCATCTTCCTCTTCAGATAATTCTACTTCTTCTACACAATTAGATGTGTAATAAGGAACTTCCGTCGTGTCCACTTCTATAATATTTATTATAAGATGTAGTTCATCCTCTTGATAAGCTATATCGTCAACCTCAAAGGTATTTCTAGCTTTGGTCATACATACTGCCTACCAGTCCGACCTTATTATTCCCCGTTTAGGATAACTTGTGAAGTACACGAGCTGAGCCTGACTTGATAGGACAAATGGTTCATAGGCTTGATATCGACGTCGATAGTTTATATCAACAAGACCGTGCTTGTCTACTTTCCAACCTTGACCTTCAATCGGATCGAACCAATCACACCTGAATAACACAATCTTAGCAGGCTCTATTCCATAACTATATGTTAGCTCCACGATCTCCCGTAGCATGCCATAGAAATCGTTGCCCGCATCAACATCTTTGTAGTTCAAAGATCTGATACACAAACAACTGTTTTTGGTGGAGTCGAGATCCACAAAGTTGTCTCTGATCGGGCAAGTTGTTGACTTGAACCTAAACCCATTAACACAGTAGCTTGGCCATATTTTTGCAGCATAAATTGGTCCCTTGGCTAGCGTTCTAATAGACTCATTCTCAAGTCTTGCTTATGGACGATCGACCTAAATACCACGAAAGAAGCAATTAAGCTCATTCTCAATCAAGTGCATACAGAAAGGTAATTACAGAGTTCTCAAGTCTTACATATGCACTCAACCATAATGTAAAATAATGCCTCATTTTTTGTTCTAGTTCTTCTTCTGTTATGTGTGGCCTACCTGACCTCACATCATCATTAAATATGCTAAAAACAACATCGTGCAATTAATATAATAGTATAATAATCAACACTATTAAAATAATATAGACGTATTAATTACTTACTCCTCCAGTTTCTCTACTTCCTCCTCGTCGCAGTTGAGTAATACATACACCTGAGCAGCCCTTAGCTCATCATCGTTCAGATATCTCTTCTTCATTTTACCCGATGGCTTTCCTGGAGCATTGAATACCTTCAGTATTGTATCATTACTTTCATGATCTCCGTCGTCATTTCTGGAAGCTTTCGTTCTATTAGTTGCAACATGAGGCTTGAAATACATCGAACAAAAGTTTGTAATCTCCTCGAGAACATAGGCTTCACAAATAGAACCCTCGACCCGTGCCTTATTTTTTACCTTTTTTTTAGGTGATCAAATGTCGCTCGAACGGGTACATCCATCGATATTCGACGGGTCCACCAACACGTGCCTCATAGGATAGATGAATCGACAAATGCTCCATAGAGTCGAAGAATCCAGGAGGAAACACCCTCTCTAGCTTGCATAGTGTTACCGTAATGTCCTTCTCTTGCTTTTCTAGACGATCAACGAGCAATTTCTTAGAACAAAGATCCCTGAAGAATATGCTAAGCTCCGTCAATGGATCCCAAACTGCCTGCGGTAAGAATTCTCGAAATACAATCGGAATTAACCTCTCCATGAATACGTGACAGTCGTGGCTCTTCATACCCGTCAATTTATTTTCCTTCGGATCGACACATCTTCTCAGATTTGACACATATCCGTCTGGAAATTTTAGGCCCTAGATCCACCGACAAAGTCTCACTTTATCCTCCTTGTCCAGCGAGAAAATTAACTTCGACAGGAACTGTTTTCCATTCTGAGCTATCAAATGCAACGCAGGGCGTTTACATATTTCTTCTAAGTCCAACCTGGCCTTGGGATTGTCTTTCGTTTTTTCCTTTACGTCTATCACAGTATTAATTATGTTATCAAACACATTCTTCTCAATATGCATGACATTAAGATTATGTCTGATCAGATTGGTACTCCAGTATGGCAGATCCCAGAATATGCTCCTCTTTGTCCAGTTATGATATCTACCAAATCCATCGTACTTGTACCCAGCTGTAGGATCTTCGATAGCACTTGGAAAATCTTTAACCTCCTCCCATATCGTGGCTCTGCACCACCTTGGCGGTGGATCACCCTTCTCTACAACGCCGGCACAGAATGTATTCCTGTTCCTTCTGAACGGATGATCTTTTGGCAGAAATTGTCGATGACAATCAAAGAAGTACGGTTTTCCTCCGTGTTTCAAGCGAAAAGCCTTACTACGGTCCATGCAATACGGACATGAGAGACGGCCATGAGTGCTCCATCTAGATAACATTCTATAGGCCGAAAAGTCGTTGATGGTCCACATAAGGGTTGCCTTCATCTAAAAATTCTGTTTCCTGGAAACATCGTACGTGTTAGCGCCTACTTCCCATAACTGATTCAACTCATCTATCAAAGGCTGTAAGTACACATCAATGTTCCTCTTGGGATTGTTCGGACCAGGAATTATAACGGTTAGAAACATGTACTGAGTCTTCATGCACATCCAAGGCGGTAGGTTAAACGGAGTGACAATCACAGGCCAGCACGAATACTGGGATCCCGAAAGACCAAAAGGAGTAAAACCGTCAGAAGATAGCCCCAACCTGACATTACGCGAATCTGAAGCAAAATCAGGATACACTCGATCAAAGTGCTTCCACGCTTCTCCATCGGATGGGTGATCCAACACTCCTTCAATCTGTTCTCGCATGTGCCAACTCATATTTTCGGCCGTCTCTTTCACCATAAATAATCTTTACAACCGCGACGTTAAAGACAAGTAGTGCATTGAATCGGTCTGTCTTCTTGTACCGGTAGACCTTGCTGTACTAGTTGTCTTATAGCGATCAGCACCACAAAATCTGCACACATCTGCGTCCTTGTCGTCTTTGTAGTACAGCATGCACCCATTGCGACAAGAATCAATTTTCTCGTATCCCATCCAGAGCGATCTCACCATCCTCTTAGACCGGTAGAAGTCTTTAAGCAACTTAGCACCCGCCGGCAAGATCTCTATAATCAACTCCAACACTCGGTTGTAGCATTCTTGCGACATGTTAAAATCTGACTTAATGCTCAACAGTCTTGTAACCACCTCCAACGGTAAATGATCCTCACAACCAGGATACAATGGAGTCCTTGCATTCTCCAGCAACTCCATGAACTGTGTAGCATCGGCGTTCGGTGCCTCCTCAGGTGCATCATGAACGAAACTAGGTCCCGCGGCGTCGAAAACCATGTTCACGTACCCGTCATCGTATGCATGATTATCTGAAACAAAATTAGGTCCCACATGCATATACGGCTCAACATAAGGCTCCGGCTCTGATGCTAAAGACACAAGTTCTTCGTGTGCGATCCACTGATAGTAATTAGGCGTGAAACACCTCGAGTACAAATGATATGTCACTTCCACTTCTCGATAATATTTTACGTTATGATATTTCACACATGGACACTTAATTTTGGTGCCGTCCATGTACTGAGGGAACGCCTTAGCAAACTGCAGGAACTGCTCTACTCCCGCTATGTATTCATCCCGCACACCACACATATCATCAGGACGACGATTGTACATCCATGAACGATTCTGCAAGTAGTAATTCATATCCATTTGGAAATAATTCTGCAAAGATGGACACACATTATCCAATAGGCACAAATTCGTATATTATGTCTTATTATGGGACACACATTAGTAGCGGACAGTTACTAATAATAATGATATGCAATCTAGGTCAAACTAGGTTGTACTAAGTCAAACAAAGTCAAACAAGGTCAAGCTAAGTCAAGCAAAGTCAAACAAGGTCAAAGTAGGTCAAGGGTTGACCTACAGTTGACTTTGTCAACTCTTAGTCCAATCTAGGTCAGATGTTGACTCTACTTTGACTTTCAGTCAAAATAGTCAACCTTGGTCAAACAAGGTCAAATCTAAGTCAAATATCCTATTTCTAGTCATTACCTACCAAGGTACCTTTTACCTTATCGCTATTGGTATCCCAATACCAATACCTTAAGTTGGTACCCTTTACCTTATCGCTATTGGTACCCTTTACCTTATCGCTATTGGTATCCCAATACCAATACCGCGGTAACATGGTTGGTACATTAAGGGTCTTTGACAAGATGACATGTTGTGAAAAGATATATCCTTATATATAGTTCTCCTACGGATTTTCTTTAACATTACGTAGGAGAACTATAAGGATATATCTGTTCACAACATGTCACCTCCTCAAAGACCCTTAATGTGACAACCATGTCACCCTCTCAGTCATATCCCTGAGCTACGATGCAGCTGCAGGCATTTAACATATCACGGTTTATAAAAATAACTAATAAATCTCTATCCTAACTAATAAATTAATATCCTACTTTAACATCTAATAACTCTCATATTCCTGCAGCTACGATACAGTTGCTGGCAGTTCCTTCTAACATAAACTAATATCCTAATCTAAACTAACCCTTTAACTGAAACTAATATCTAAACAATGCTAATCATGAACTGTTCACTACTACCTAACATTCACATGAACTATCTATCTCAAATTCTCTATCATAACTAATAAATTAATATCCTACTTTAACATCTAATAACTCTCATATTCCTGCAACTAAAAGGCAAAACCATGGTATATACATGGTTTAAAGTATCGGCCGATACCGATCCGATACGGCCGATACTGATACGGTTTGGCATGTTCCGATCCGATACCGACCGATACCAAATATTGACCGATACCGACATTGGGGGTCTTTGTTCCGCTCAATTCGGTAAAACCAATCGGTAAGGGTGACTACTATTTCATATAATTTCAAAACTACTAAGAAATAACGCTGAAATACTTAAAATTATGCCTAAATGTATAAAATATATGTTTTTAAATGTAAATAATTTATTAATAATTATTTGTTTTCCGATACCAAAGTCCGATACTCCGATACGATACCGCCGATACTACCGATATCGCCGATACCAATACTCATAGGAATAGTCCGATACCGATTCCGATACCGATATTGTGAACCTTGGGTATATATCGTCAACATTTCAGATTCTTAAAATGAACTTCAAATGGATTTCTGATTATATATATGTGTATTTGTGTGTATATACATTGTATACATATATATTTATATATGTATTTGTGTGTGTATGTAAGTGTGTGAGTATATATATACATGTATATATGTAGATATGTAAATTTATATATATAGGTATATATGTATGTATTGTGTGTGTGTGTGTCCTGTGTCCTGTGTCACAGAGTCGTGTCCGAAATAGGGTTAGGGTCCTGTCTCCTGCCCCCCTTCCCCCCCTACCCCTGCACCCTCCCCCTACCCCTGCCCCCTCACCCTACCCCTGCACCCACCCACTCCTGCCCCCCTCCCCCTACCCCCCTCGACGGCAAGACCCCCCTCCCCTGCCCCCCCAGACAGCAAGACCCCCCCTCCCCTGCCCCCCCAGACAGCAAGACCCCCCATCCCCTGTCCCCCCCAGACAGCAAGACCCCCCTCCCCTGCCCCCTAGACAGCAAGAACCCCCCCTCCCCTGCCCCCCTGCACCCACCTACCCCTGCCCCTTCTCCTACCCCTGTACCCACCCACCCCTGCCCCCCTCCCCCCTACCTCCCTCGACAGCAAGACCCCCCCTCCCCTGCCCCCCTCCCCCTATCCCTGCACCCACCCCAACCCTGCCCCCATCGACAACAAGACCCCCCCACCCCCGGGTACCCCCACCCCTCCCTCCACCCCTCGACAGTAAGATCCCCAACCCCCTGCACCCACCCCCACCCCTCTCTCCCCCCTTCGACAGCAAGACCACCCCAGCTAGGGTTAGGGTTCTCGTGTCCGTGTCTGTGTCTAGATAGCTAGGGCTAGGGTTAGGGTTTACCTGAGGAGGGTGGCTTCGTCGGAGGATGGAGGCGGCGAGGAGGGTGGCTTCGTCGGAGGAGGAAGGCGGCGAGGAAGAAGACTTCGTCAGAGGAGGGAGGGGTCAGCGGGCGAGCGGGGGCGTCGGGGGGAGAAGGGGAGGGTGTCGCCGGAGGGAGGGGTCGCCGGAGGGGAGGGTTCGCCGGGGGGAGAGGGGAGAGGGGGATCGAGCGGGTAGAAAAAATTTGGGTGAAAAATTTGTGATTTCGATCGGGCTAGGAACCCTATATGAAATATGTCAGCGATGTATAAAATTTACGTCACAAAACGTCGCAATACAGCGACGTACAAAGTATGTTCGTCACAAAACTTTGCCCGTCGGCGACGTAACAAATACTACGTCGCTGAACGTCGCTACGCAGCGACGGTCAGCAACGTGTAGCACTAGGAGTCGCTATAGGCAATTATCAGCGACTGCTTTTTTTGACGTCGGTAATATACGTCACTATTCTAGCAGATTTTAGTAGTGTTTGAGCACAAAGGACTCCATCAGTATTGTGCATAATTTGAAGGTTTGGTACTTTGCGCGTAACAGTATAAGAATGTTGTTGGTTAAAAACAGAAGTTTTACCAACTATGTTTTTATGCTTCATACGTGCAGGTACATTCACTTTAGATGCAGAAGCATCCTTGTGAATTTTATCTACACTGCCACAGACATGAGATTTACCTTTACGCATAGAGCGCAAAACATGAGTATCTGTCACGCCATAGACGGAAGATTTTTCTTTACGCATGGAGCATAAATTTTGTGTGTCTACCGCGTCACAGACGGGAGACTTATTTTTACGCTCAGAACGTAAAGTATTGGTGTCAACCACGTCACAGACGGGAGACTTGTTCTTGCACACAGGGCGTACAGCTTTGGAGTCTACCACGTCACATACGGGAGACTTGTTCTTACACATGGGGCGTACAGCTTTGGAGTCTACCACGTCACAGACGGGAGACTTGTTCTTACACACGGGGCGTAAAACTTGATTTTTACGTCCAAAGCGTAAAACCTGAGGGTCTGCCACCTTACCAACGGGAGACTGATTTTTACGCCTATGATGTATCACCGAAGTAGAGACTGCCTCATCACAGATGGGAGTCTCTACAACAGGAGTAGGAAGGATTCCTTTGCCTTCAGAGACAGCAGGGAGATCCGAGGATGCCTTGGATTTGGGAATCCAAACTTTTTGCGCCTTTCTCGATTTTTGAACATTGGAGCAGCGAGTACCACCCCCAGTTCGGAGCATTTCTTCGTATGCAGTCTGGTCAAAGTGTACAGCCAGAGTCTTCTTTGTCGATCCGATCGACACATCATCGTATTGAGCAATTGCCTCATCGTCAGAGGAGAAGGTAGTCCCCAGCAGAGTTGCCATTTTGTTTTACTTAACAAAATGCCTAAAAATTTGGCCTTTGAAAATAAAACGAGAAAGAGTACAAAAAAGTACAAATTGTTCTGGGAAGTATTGCTATGGAAGTCTGATCTGAAGGCGATCACTTTGTTCCTTGGACCATACGATGATGTTGAAGATCACTGCTAGAAGATGAACAGCCGGAAGAACTAAGTCACCAGAAAGGTATCGACGCACTTGGGCACTGATGGCGAGGTCGAATGCTTTCCTGCTTTGCTTCACTCTGTTCTGGAAGAAAAGTTGAAGAAGAATGCTCTCGAAAATCAAAGTCTCTAGGATCTGATCTCTATATTCTCTTCTATCTATGTCTCCGCCGATCCCTTTTAATGTGAAAAATAAGTCTATTTATAGACTTGACCCATTGTGCGTAAAAAGCAACAAAATTGGGTTTTTACGTTGGTAACTGTCACCCACGATGGGAGTCACCTTCTACGTATGTTGACACGTGTCCCATTATTTCAACAAAATAGGGAGCACGTACACACGTTCCTCAATAAATGTGGCATGAAAGCCACGTGGATAAACCACGTTCCAAAGTAGTCAGGAAGAATTGGGCGAAAAAACAACCCATAATATGCTCCAAGCGTAAAGTGGCAAATTGGCGTAAAAATACCCCAAATAAACTTCTCAGCGTAAAGTGGCTAAAATAGCCTTGAGCGTAAAACTTAGCCCAAATAGACTTTACGCTCACAATAGCCTTGCGCGTAAAAAAACTCACACAACTATCGTGCGTAAAAAGAAGTGATCTTATTGAGCGTAAAATAGCCTTCTCTGTATACCATACGACAAGTATTGGGTTTGGTGTAAATCCAATCTCTTCGAATTCTGTGTATCATGCTGTCGGCATAATCATTCTGTCTAATCAAATCTTCTGCATTAAATACGGCCTGACAGCCTGTCTTCGGGATAAAACTTTACGATTAGGCCTGGCGTAAAATAGTTAGCGTAAAATCCAGTGCAAATAGCCTTGGCGTAAAATAGCTCATAAATAGTTGCTTGCGTAAAGTCTTCAATTCCTTTGATTTAGTCAAAATAAAGCACTTTTTATGCTCCTACAATCATCTCTGGCTCAAGCATAACTCTGTCCCCAACATCATCCCAAAAGAGCGGTGTATGGCATCGTCGTCCATATAGTGCCTCGAAAGGAGACATACCGATGCTGGCTTGGTAGCTGTTGTTGTATGAAAACTCTACCAAGTGTAGATGGCTCTCCCATAATCCGCCAAAGTCCAGCACACAAGTTCTCAGCATGTCTTCCAGCGTCTGTATCGTGCTCTCGGACTGCCCATCTGTCTGCGGGTGGTATGCTGTGCTGAACTTGAGCCGACTGCCCAACTCCTCCTGCAAGCTCCTCCAGTAGTGGGACGTAAACCTGCTATCTCTGTCCGATACGATGCTCACTGGTACTCCGTGCAAGCGAACTATCTGCTACATGTATAGCTCTGCCAACTTCTCGGTGGAAAGCCCCACCTTGAAGGGTATGAAGTGCGCACACTTCGTCAGCTTGTCCACGATGACCCAAATGGCATCCTTCCCTCCTTGGGAACGAGGAAGCCCTGAGACGAAGTCCATCGTAATGTGTTCCCACTTCCACTCGGGAATGGGTAACGGCTGCAACAGACCAGCTGGCCTCTGGTGCTCCGTCTTGACCTGCTGGCAAACTAGGCATCTCGAAATGAAACGTGATACATCCCTCTTCATCCCATGCCACCAAAGATGTTCCCGTAAGTTACGATACATCTTGTTAGCACCAGGGTAAATATAATATCTCGATCGGTACGCCTCCTGCAAGACTGTCTCTATCAGCTCTCCTTTCGGCACGCACAATCGGCTGCCATGCCTCAAGGATCCATCCTCTGCTACGGTGAAGTCATCCAGCAATCCAGCTAAAGCCTAGGCTCGAATTCATTGAAGGCTCTCATCTGTAGACTGTGCCTCCCTGATCTGCTCCATCAAACTTGACTGAATGTCAAGCGCCATCATCTGTATCACTGATCCTGGCCAAACTATCTCGATACCGAGCTTATCCAGATCTTCCCGCAAATACCGATCTATTATCAGATACCATGCCATCGGATGCCTGCTCAGCACATCCGCCACCATATTTGCCTTCCCGGGGTGATACTGTATATCGATGTCGAAGTCCTTTATCAACTCCAACCATCGTCTTTGCCTCATGTTCAGCTCTTTCTGCGTGAACACATACTTCAAGCTCTTGTGGTCAGTAAAGATTTCCACACGCTCTCCGTATAAGTAATTTTTCCATAACTTGAGTGCAAAGATCACCGCAGCTAACTCTACGTCATGGGTAGAATAGTTCCGCTCATGAGTCCGTAATTGCCTAGATGCATAAGCAATCACTTTCCCATGCTGCTGTAGGACACATCCTAGCCCCTTTCCCGAAGCATCGCTGTATATGGTGAAACCTCCAGGTCCTGAAGGTAATGTCAGAACTAGAGCGGTCGTCAGCCTCCTCTTCAGCTCCTCAAATGCTGCCTGGCAGTCCTCTGACCAAATGTACTCTACGTCCTTTCGCGTCAGCTTCGTCATGGGTTCAGCTATCCTAGCAAAGTCCTGGACGAACTTCCTATAATAGCCGGCTAAACCCAGAAAGCTCCTGATCTCTGAAACTGACGTCGGAGCCTTCCATGTCTCAACTGCAGCAATCTTCCTGGGATCCACCGAGATTCTCTCTCCAGTAACTACATGGCCGAGAAACTCCACTCGGTCTAAAAAGAACTCGCACTTCGACAATTTGGCATACAATCTCTCCTGCCTCAGAATCCCTAAAACCGTCCGCAAGTGCTCTGCATGCTCCTCCGGCGTCTTCGAGTATATCAGGATGTCGTCGATAAACACTACGATGAACTTATCCAGATACTGGTGAAATGTCTTATTTATCAAATTCATAAAGACAGCTGGCACATTTGTGAGACCAAATGACATCACCAGAAACTCGTACTGCCCGTACTTCGTGTTGAACGCCGTTTTCTGGATGTCTGCTGCCCTGACCTTCACCTGGTGGTACCCGGATCTCAAATCTATCCTAGAAAACACTTTCGCCCCACTCAACTGGTCGAACAAATCATCTATCCTGGGCAGAGGATATTTGTTCTTAATGGTGATGGCATTCAAGGCCCGGTAGTCAATACACAACCGAACTGTACCATCCTTCTTAGGCACAAAGAGCACTGGCGCTCCCTATGGAGAAGCACTAGATCGAATGAAACTCTTTTTCAACAGGTCATCAATCTGCTCCTTTATCTCTACGGCCTCCTTGGGGTTCACTCTATAGCAAGCCCGGGATACTGGTGATGAACCCGGTACTAAATCTATAGTGAACTCCACATCTCTGTCAGGCGGAAGTCCTGGAAGATCCTCTGGGAATACATCCATAAACTTCCTAATGATAGGGTGTGGCGGTGCTATCTCCCCAACTTTTGCAAAACAGTTCGGCTCTAGGCTGATCTCCGGCCCTGTCCTCCTGAAACTGAATGGTGCCGTGCCTGGGGGACTGAACAGAATACTACCCTCATGACAGTCTATAGCTGCATGGACATAGCTAAGCCAGTCCATCCCCAATATAATATCATAATCGGGGAGTGGCATCACAAAGAATCGTCCCCTAAACTCTCTCCCGACTATAGTAATAGAGCATCTATAGATGGCTCTAATGGGCACTGGTCTGCCTTCCGTCATTACTCTACTCATCTCCTCGATAGGTGTAGCTACTAGATGGTGTTTATGCATAAACTATAATGACAGGAAGCTATGAGATACACCAGAATCAAACAAGCATAGAGCAAGAAAAGTATGCAAATAAACATGACCTATGATGACGTCAGCCAAATAATCTGGCTATGAAACCTGCTCCGGCTCCGGCTCAAGAGCTAGACTATAAACCTTCCCCTGAGGTCCCTTCTGCTACTGCAGATGTTGCCCAAATCTCTGCTGCTGAGTCGGGAGTGGCCCTCTAGGTCCCTTGGCTGCTTGGCAGTCCCGAAGCTGATGGGTGGCAGACCCACAAGCTAAACACTACTTCAACCTCTTTCTGCAGATGGAGTAATCATGTCCTACAGAAAGAACACATAGCTCCCCTCTGCTGCTGTCGGGGTCTCGGGGCTCTAACTGGCGGGGTCGGGTGATGTGGTGTAGGGGGACGGTATGTCTGCTGGTGCGGCGTCGGCGCTCTCAGCTTTAAAGCCTAACGCTTGGACGGTCCCTCAAGATGTACAGAAGCCGGCCTCTTGCAAGACTGAAGACGCTCCTCTATGCTCTGGTCCAACTCTAGGCTCTGGTAGTAGTCAGTCGTACCGTTCGCCACTATAAGAATGCCAATGTCCGGAACAAGACCATGGCAAAACCTACGCGTCATCTCCTCAGGGTCTGCAACTAGACTAGGAGCGAAACTGCTCAGGCAACTAAACTCTGTCATATACTCGTCGACAGAACAGTTTCCCTGCTGGATGTTCTGGAATCGTAGCCCCATGGCTACCCTAGCAGTGGTTGAGAAGAATTTCTTCTTGAACTGGGTCTTGAACTGATCCCAAGTGGCCCTCCCTCTCGCGAATAGCGGCTCATTCCGGAACCAAACTCCTGCCAAGTCTGTTAGCAGAAATCCCGCTGCCTCGACCTGGAGGTCATTCGGCAACCTAGCTCCAAGGAGCTTCCTCTCTACCGAGTCTAGCCAGTCATCTACTGCAACTATGCCCTCAGTCCCTAAGAACTCCTTGGGGTTCAGACCCATGAAGTCCTTGATCGTCCCTTCTCTCTACCGTGGCTCTACAGGTGGTGGGACCACGGTACATTCCTCAGAACGCTCCATGCTCTGGCGGAGTAGGGTGGTCTGCTCCTGATGGGTTGTTAGGAACCCCTGGATCAGAGTGAGCAGTTGGTTCCCGTCGAGTGTGACGGAAGCCTGAGTAGGTATAGTGATAGGTGGTGGTGGGAGTATCGGGTCCTGTTAGGACTGTGATATGGAAGGTGGTGGAGGCATCTGGGTTTGTGGATCTGTGGAGTAGGGGAATATGGTAGGTGGAGGTGGAGGTGTATCGGTCAACTGGTCAGCTGACTGGATAGGGAGTGTGCCATTCTCAGGTGTGACATACTGGGATGAACGAGTAAGCGCCATCTAAAAATAAAAAGGACTTATAAGGACTCTTTAAAGTAAACAATCATAAACAAGAAAATCTAATTATAATAGCAAGCATGTGATGCGTTTCCTATGTTGCAATCCTAGTATTCCTCTAGGTGCTCTAAGCGTCATTCCTAATATTGTCTAATTACCTTAAGTTCCTAATTGCAGACAAGCTTGGTACAATAATGTAACCAAACAATTTAGTCAGGAACCTGCATGGGCCACCACTAAAAGCATGTCACGACCCGCTACCCAAATTGTTGGGCCGGGCCGAGTCATGTCCAGCCTACGCTTAAGATAAAGCGCAGTAAGCTGTTCTAGAGATAACAAGATAAGACTAAATGTGCTAACAGTTCTATAAGTGAAAAAGAGTCATAAATGCTCCAAACACAAAAGTCATCTCATATAATAATAAGTCCAAGTACAAGTCTGAAATATAAAACTGGATACAGGTCCAGTTACAAAATACATAGTCTAATACATGATTATACTAAATATCCCGAGCAACTACACAAACTAGACGAGGTTCTCCACAGGTACATCCTCGTAAGGCAAAGCCTGGTCCTCGGCAGTAACTCCATAATACGAATCACAGAGCAACTCCTCCTCAGTAAGTATACCTACAACGTTATCCTGTCAAGACGGGAGCATGTACTGTTTCTAGCAAACTAATATATGAAACATGAAATGAACATGAATGTAATAAACTGGAATCATGGTACATCATAATCTATCATGGCAAGGACACATATGTCATAGAGACAGATGCATATGTAATATTTAAAACTATAACAGGTACGTGATCGTCAATAGGTGTAAAATGTACTGTGGTACAAGTATATAAAATGTACTTCCATATAAGTAAAACAAGCGATAGATGTACATACGTACAAATACAGCTGGTGCGCCTACGACAAGGTATACATAAAATGTCAACCTTGCTCGGTACGTACGTACGAGTAAGGGGGCATGATCACGTACGCTACTAACAGTTTCCCTATAACCCAGATTCTAATCATGTGAGAGATATATAAAGACTATTCTAAGCATGGTAGTGACTGAAAGTACAATATATGAAGATTTAACTTGCTACCCCAAGGATCAACATTTAACTTGGTTGGATTCACAGTTCAATGTTGTAACAGTATGTAAATTTTATAGAAAGTACTTACCTTTAGCAATGCAAAGCAGCGATAAAAATGCTATAGATGTCTGGTAACTCGTCACTGTAGAAATAAATACATAAACTTAGTTTTTATACTAAGTTAACACTAAGACACTAGTGGTGCAACACGACTTTCTAACTGGACACCTAGCCAAATGGTAACTTTAGCATAGGAGACCAATATGGGGTGACACAATACTCTAACTAACTTTCTAGGGTCTTTACACTAGTGCGAGGTGAGGTCCAATAAGTCTATAACTCAAAACAACACAAAACACTGAAAGTCGTAATTATTCAATAAATAAATCAAACTGTACACTATGTTTCGACAATTTTTGAGGTAGACAAAAAGCTCAATTTTACATAATATAAAGTACCAAAATGATCCATGTTAATTATAGAAATTTATAATAATTTTTCTGGAATTTATAAACCCTCATAAATATTTATTAAAATCAGCAAACATAAATATACTAAAAATAAGTTATGTTTTCCTATTTTTAAAATACCAACAACACTTAATAAATGCTGGAAAAATTATAATAATTTTCTAAATTAACAGAGTATTCAAATATAATTTTTTCCAGATTTTTACAGCAATTAAAATATATATAAAAATTCAAAAATTACAAGTAACAGTTTCTAGAAAATAATTAATTAATTATTTACTATTTTGTCCATGTATTCGAATTGAACCGAAGTCCAGATACAGGACCCAGAGCCATAAATCAAGTCCAATATGACTTGTACAGACTCTGAATGTATTAGACACAATTGGGCCCAAAAACTCATGCTAGATTTGGACAGCAATGGCCATAACAATAAAATATAGGAATTTAAATAATAATTATATATTTTTAAAGTGACAAAAATATACAAGTCACAAATTATATAATAAAATTAATCTTGTAAAATTTACATAACAAATTTTGTACAAGGTAGATAAACATATAACTACAATATTATAATATACAGATAAATATATAGATATTTATATATA
>JANAVB010021798.1:34173856-34203856 GCA_029216955.1 Iris pallida
GGCAACATCGCTGTCAAGATTGACATGGAGAAAGCTTATGACAGACTGGATTGGCATTTATGATCTGGGTCTTCAGGGCTTTGGGATTCTCAGAAACCTGGACCAACATCGTGTGGAGATCCATTAACAACTCCTGTTCTCTCCACGGTCATCAATGGTCAAGCCGACGAGTTTTTTAAATCCAACCGGGGATGAGACAGGAAGATCCACTTTCATCTACTGTCTTCATCATTGCAGCAGATGCCCTGAGTAGGAACCTTAACAACATGGTCACCACCCGAACTTCCACCCACTACCACATCCAGCGGATGCCCAATCATCACCATCTGGTTTTCGTCGACGATTTACTCATCTTCTCATCCGGGGACGAAGGAGCAGTTGAATGGTCTACAACACCCTGGAGAGGTACTCTAGATGCTCCGGTCAGAAGATCAATCCTTCCAAGAGCGTTATCAACGCCCACCACAAATCAGGAGAGAGCACGCAACCAACATCACCAACTAACTTCCTTTCTGTTGCGCATCCTCCGTTCAATTACCTCGGCTGCCCTCTAGTATGGGAAATCCAACGTGGGCATCTTGGAACTTGATCACACGAATCAGAAAAACTTGAAGGGTGGCATAACGCCACTTTATCCCCCGGCGGCAAAAGATCCTCATCAATCACTGTAACGCCCCAGTCCCAAAATACGTAGACTAGGAAGTAGACATGCCAGCTATATCATACGGAGTACACACCATTATATGGAAGCCTCGTATGAATACATAAGCTGTAAAATACAGTAAAACCACAACTAATCTCTCCACACAAAATAAAATATAGAGATGTCATATAATGAGAATAAATTGTCTTGATACAATATATTGGGCGAGACAAATCCACTACCAACAAGATAAGAAAAAATACATGAGAAAGAAATAAGTTTGGCGAGCGAGCGAAGACGATCCAAAGAAACGATGATCAAATGCATCATCCTCGAAGAAGTAGCGATGATCACGGATAAAGCTAGAGCACCTGCGAAAGACAATAGCACACACCTGGGGAGATAACCAGGTCCTCAGAGGGACGTAACAAGACACATAATCATGCCATATAAACGAATAAATATTGCTCAAATAAATAAGTCAATCGAATTTATAACATGTCCAATACGCACCTACTGAACGAGCATACCATCCCCCCAACCAAACAAGGACAGGAGATGGTAAACTAATTCACAGCGACGTATCTTTCCATGCTATGAATCCAATATGGTATCCGGACCCCAACAAGGTTTATACCTTCTCATCGAAGTAGTAAGTCACACCTAAAACCAAACAAGGACAAGATGTGACGAACTAAAACGCGACAAGTTATTGTTCCAAGAAACGTCAGATACAAGTACCCAAACCAAAAGTACTCGTACCTAACGGATAAGGTCCTAACCGTTCTAAGTGATATGTAGTTAAGAACAATCCTTCCTACGCATGGGCCCTGGCTGAATAGATCGGCATGGTCCCCCCTTGGGCACCAGAGGCCCCATCAGTAAGAGCACGACGTTCCGCAGAATCGTCAGTGGCCGTCAGTAATCATGGGTAATCTGACCCGCTTCTCCGGCGGAGCTCACGGTTACAAAAGGGAAAGTGCATCAAAGCCCATACGCTAAGTTGTTCTCCCCGCCCAATGCCTATTATGTTGTATCCACAACAATAACCTCTATAACCGCTAAGTCAAACTAGCATGCAACCTCTATTATCGGTTATTCCTATCGCACGGCTTGTACGTACTGGTGGCCAGCCAATCACGCACTTCCGTGTTCTACATGCACACACAACTTCGTGGTACAACGTGTCAAGGCCATGAATGCAACCCACAAGGTGGTCCCTTAATTCTAAGTTTAATGTGTAAGAAAAATAATACATAGCAAGAAACTGAACAGTAATTCTAACAGTTATGCCATGTTCACAGTTTATTTTGCATAAAGAAAATACACATGCATGAAATATAGCTAAAATAATAAACAACAAATGACAAGGTGTCTTGCCTGGTATATGCCTGGTGTACTGCAATAATCATGGTGGCATGAACTGCGACTTTGGTGTAATGACTACACAAGGGGACCTCTGTTGTGCACGGACAGTTTCATTGGGTCCAGAAGGGTCATTTAGTTAGGGTTGATAGGAGAGAGATCACATTGGCGAAGGAATAGGAAAAATAGCTAAGGTCACGGGTTGAAGAAAAAATCGAAGAAAGTTTTGTATATATAATAACTATTTTGGAAAATATTTATTGTTTGAAATATATATTTTATTAGTAAAATACTTTTAGATAAATTTGAAGTCATAAAAAAAACATCTTTATCTCTAAACTATAATTTTGCTTGTAAAATATTACATCTATATTTATCACCATAAATAAGCTTCGAAATCTGTTTGAAGTACCTATAGGGCCAAGCCCTAATACTGTACAGTTTTTGAAATTATTTTATTTAATATAGTTTCTATATATATCATTAAGAACAAATAGCGATAATAACATAAAATCAATAATATTTTACTAAAAATAACCCCATAAAATATCACCTAGTATAATATTAAGATATTGCACAATCGCTTCTTTTGTAACATAATAATAATAATAATTCTAATAGTAGTAATAATAATGATAAATAATAATAAGATTAGTATAAATAAAATCTGAGAAACATAATAATAATAATAATAAATAATAATAATAATAATAATAATAATAATCTTAATAATAATAGCAAAGAAGAAACGTTTTTAAAAAATTTCCAACAAAAAAAACCATTAGAGTCACCACCCAATGCAGCAGTCAACCGACTGCTGCTGTTCCTTCAAATTAAGACAGAAAAGAGGAGAGAGAGTAGAAAGAAGAGGGAAAAGGAAAAGCTGAGAGAGAGAGGGAAGTGAGAGAGTCAGCGGAGAGGTCGAGAGGAAGAGAGAGGGTCGTCGGCTCTCGCGGTGGGCTGAGTGGAGATGAAGGGTGAGGAAGGGCTCGTCGGGGCTGCGTCGGTGGTGGCCACGGCCAAGGGAGGCGGCAGAGCGAAGTGGGAACGGCGGATCTGGAGTAGGGGCTCTGGGCTGGCAAGGTGGAGGCGCGGTTGCGGAGGAGGTCGGGCGAAGGAGCGGGGGAGAGCTACGGAGGGTTGGAGTTCGCCGGGCGCGTGCGGCAAAGCGCGACGCTCGGGATCTCAGGCACGGCGGCTAGGGTTCAGGCGACGAGGGTTTGGCGGAGCTGCGGTGGCCCGGCCGCGGCGAGCGGCGTTGGATTGCCGGAGGGAGAGAGAATGGGGATGGAGCGGGCGGAGCTGCACCAGAGGGGTCGGTCGTCGGGGTTCTGGTCACGGCAGAGGAAGGGGATTTTCCGGCGGTCTGAAGGCTTTGTGAGGCGGGCTCGACGGACAGGGGCGGAGACGATCTGGATCGAAGCTCGTGGTGACGCAGGAGTCGCGGCGGCGAGGCCAGGGAGTGGGACATGGAAAGACTAGGTTTTAGAATAGGATTAGGATTTTGGATTAGAGGGTTTGAATAGCTGTGTTGAAATCGTGTCCGACATGTGGACACGAAGAAGATGAAATGTATATGTAAGTAAATAATGAAAAGGAAAAAATAGGGCACGGACACGATGCACAAACTTGGTGGAGAAATATTTGTGGAATTTTGACTTGTGGAGAAATAATGGAGGAGTACCTGCCTATTTATAGGATTGTGGGAATTCCCATTAATGGATTAGGATATTTAAAACCCAAATTAGATAATTTGCTACAAATTTAAAATCAATCAAATCTAAATCCAATCCAATTCAAATCAATTTAAATCCAATTAAATTCTTTTGGATTAAATCAATTGGGATAATTCAAACTTCAAATATTTAACTATTTAAATAATCCAAAAATCAAATCAAGATTTAAATGGCCACAATAACTTCCAAATATATTTTTCAAAATACAATAATAATAATTTCAAAAATAATAAATTTTTAAATATCTTTTTGAATAATAATCTCAAAAATTATATTTTTATTTAAATTAAACTAGCAATATTTATAAAATATATGTATGCATGAATAATATTATTTATTCCAATAAAAGGCCTTTCATAAATAAATCATAAATTTAGGAAATTTTGATAGCTAAAATATTACATATATTATTTGAAACTATAAAAATAAGAAAAAATATTTTTCTCAAATATGTACGCTCGCACATATTCGCACTCGTCGAGCAAGACAAAAATAAAACGTCGTACGCGACGTACAATCGACTACGTGACGTATAATACAAAATTTTAAATCGGTCCAAATTTAATAATAAAAAAATAGTAGAAATTTAGGGGTTTTACATCCTACCCAACTTAAAAGAATTTCGTCCTCGAAATTAAGAATTAGTAGGGGGGTGAGAGGACACAACGGGGTATCAATGGGAATCCAACGATGTCATGTTTTCACAAAATCATGTCGTAAGAAATTGCGATCTAGATCATTGATGAGGTCATAGTAGGTCGAGAAGAAGGACGAGGAGTTTAGATGAAGTTATAGCAACATCGAGTGAGAATAGTCTAGTCGATAGGAAGGTTAGAGGAAGTTCTAGTATGACGCTTTCGTCCTCTTAAAATAGGTGAGGGCGAAAGCAATATCGAGTTCGAGGAGGCGTTCTCGAATACGAATACGTGATTCAAGACGATCGAATAATTTCAAAAGAATTGTCAAGGTAGTCGTGGATAGGATTCTAAAGGCCAAGTTTAATTATGTCCCATCCACGTAGAATAATAGACAAAAGCGAACCAAAGTGCACTCGGTTGATCGGACCATCATGCACTGATCTGATTAGACAATATGTTAGTGAGCGGCCGCTCAATATCATATGCCTTGATCAAGCTCGATAAAGAATTAGCTTGCAAATACTAGGCTATATTAGCGTCATTAGTCAAAACGGAAAATACATAGGTACGAGAGATTAAGATTTAAAGAAGGTGGAATAATTCTAAGTCATACAGTCGTCCTATAGTCTTCTTGTCCAAGTCCTTGGTTGGCTAGACGGGTTAGGTCCTCTAGATTCTAGCTAAATATGCTTGCTAATATAGGTTACTAGGTCAAAGGGGTTGCTAGTTCATAAGGTATTCTACCCAACTTAAAGAATTAAACTAATGGTGTTTTGAGACAACTAACTAGTAGGGTCATCTCTAGCAAGCACGAAGGAAAGATAAGAATAAGGATGGAAGGAAGCAATCAAGATGCAATTGATGATCAAACGGTAGATAAAATCAAGGAAAGAGGTCAGGTATGTGGATGAGATCCTAGACTTCTAATCCTATACGCAGGCTTGCTTGGTACGGTAAAGTAACCAAAACAATTTATCTTGACCTGCATGGGCCACCACAAAAACATGTAACGCCCCAGTCCCAAAATACGTAGGACTAGGAACGTAGACATGCCAGCTGTATTCATACGGAACAACACACCAATATATGGAAGCCTCGTATGAATACATAAGCTGTAAATGCAGTAAACTACAACTAATCTCATCCACACAAAATAAATGAATAGAAGATGTCATGTAATGAGAATAAATTGTCTTGATACAATATGTTGGGCGGAGACAAATCTACTACCAACAAGATAAGGAAAAATACATGAGAAAGAAATAAGTTTGGCGAGCGAAGCGAAGACGATCCAAATGCAATCATCCTCGAAGAAGTAGCGATGATCACGAAAAGCTAGAGCACCTGCGAAAGACAATAGCACACCTGGGGAGATAACCAGGTCCTCAGAGGTACGTAACAAGACACATAATATCATGCCATATAAACTGAATAAATATTGCTCAAATAAATAAGTCAATCAATTTATAACATGGTCCAATACGCACCTACTGAACGAGCGTACCATCCCCCCAACCAAACAAGGACAGGAGATGGTAACTAATTCACGGCGACGTATCTTTCCTGCTATGAATCCAATATGGTATCCGGACCCCAACAAGGTTCAATACCTTCTCATCGAAGTAGTAAGTCACACCTACAACCAACAAGGACAAGATGTGACGAACTAATCCGCGACAAGTTATTGTTCCAAGCCACGGTCAGATACAAGTACCTAAACTAAAATACTCGTACCTAACGGATAAGGTAGCCTAACCGTTCTAAGTGATATATAGTTAAGAACAATCCTTTCTACGCATGGGCCCTGGCTGAATAGGATCGGCATGGTCCCACCTTGGGCACCAGAGCCCCATCAGTAAAGCATGACGTTCCGCAGAATCGTCAATGGCCGTCAGTAATCATGGGTAATCTGACCCGCGTCTCCGGTGGAGCTCACGGGTTACAAAAGGAAAAGTGCATCGAATCCTATACGCTAAAAAATTGTCCTCCCCGCCCAATGCCTATTATGTTGTATCCACAACAATAACCTCTATAACCGCTAAGTCAACTAGCATGCAACCTCTATTAGCGGTTATTCCTATCGCACGGCTTGTACGTACTGGTGGCCAGCCAATCACGCACTTCCGTGTTCTATATGCGACACACAACTTCGTGGTACACGTGTCAAGGCCAATGAATGCAACACACTATGTGGTCCCTTAATTCTAAGTTTAATGTGTAAGAAAATAATACATCTCAAGAACTGAACAGTAAATTCTAACAAGTTATGCCATGTATCACAATTTATTTTACATAAAGAAAATAATACTAATGCATAATATGAGCTAAAATAAATAACAGCAAATGGCAAGGTGTCTTGCCTGGTAGGACGTCTGGTGTACTGCAATAATTATGGTGGCATGAACTGCGACTTTGGTGTAATGACTACCACAAGGGACCTCTGTTGGTGGTACGGACAGTTTCATTGGGTCCAAAAGGGTCAATTTAGTTAGGGTTGATAGAGAGATAACATTGGCGAAGGAATAGGAAAAATAGGTTTAGTCACGGGTTGGAGAAAAATTGAAGAAAGGGTCAATTTAGTTAGGGTTGATAGGAGAGGGTCAATTATTTTATTTAATATATAGTTCTATATAATATCATTAAGAAAATAGCGATAATACATAAAATCAATAATAATTTTACTAAATAATAAACCCCATAAAAATATCACCTAGTGATAATATTAAGATATTGCACAATCGCTTCTTTTGTAAACAATAATAATAATAATATTCTAATAGTAGTAATAATAATGATAAATATAATAATAATAATAAGATTAGTATAAATGAAATCTGAGAAAAATATAATAATAATAATAATATATTAATAATAATAATAATAATAGTAATCTTCCTAATAATAATAACAAAGAAAACATTTTTAAAAATTTCCAACACAAAAAGAAAAAAAACCATTAGAGTCACCAACCATGCACCAGTCAACCGACTGCTGCTGTTCCTTCAATTAGATAGAAAGGAGGGAGAGAGAGAGAGAGTACGAAAGAAGAGGAAAGAAGGAAAGATGAGAGAGAAGAGATAGTGAGAGAGTCAGCGGAGAGTCGAGAGGAAGAGGGGTCGTCGGCTCGCGCGGTGGGCTGACGGAGATGAAGGGGGAGGAAGGGCTTCGTCGAGGGGCTGCGTCGGTGGTGGCCGCGGCCAAGGGAGGCGGCGGAGCGAAAATAGGGAACGACGGATCTGGAGTAGGGCGGTTGGGCTGGCAAGGTGAGGCGGCGGTTGCGGAGTCGGACGAAGGAGCGGGGGAGAGCGGCGGAGGGTTGGAGTTCGCCGGGCGCGTGCGGCAAAGCGCGGCGGTCGGGATCTCAGGCACGGCGGCTAGGGTTCAGGCGCAATGAGGGTCTGGCGAGCTGTGCGGTGGCTCGGCCGCAGCGAGGCGTTGGGTGTGTCAGGGAGAGAGAATGGGAATGGAGCAGCGGAGCTGCACCGGAGGGTCGATCGTCGGGGTTCTGGTCACGGCGGAGGAAAGGGGATTTTCCGCGCGTCTGAAGGCTCTGTGAGGCGGGCTAGACAGACAGGGGCGGAGACGATCGGGATCGAAGCTCATGGTGACGCGGGGGTCGCGGCGGCGAGGCCAGGGAGTGGGACATGGAAAGAGACTAGGTTTTAGAATAGGATTAGGATTTTGGATTAGAGGATTTGAATAGCTGTGTTGAATCGCGTCCGACATGTGGATACGAAGAAGATGAAATGTATATGTAAGTAAAATAATGAAAAGGAAAAATAGGGCACGGACACGATGCACAAACTTGGGTGGAGAAATATTTATAGAATTTTGACTTGTGGAAAAATAATGAGGAGTACCTGCCTATTTATAGGATGGGGAATTCCCATTAAGATAGGGAGTTAGGATATTTAAAACCCAAATTAGATAATTTGCTACAAATTTAAAATCAATCAAATCTAAATCCAAATCCAATTCAAATCAATTTAAATCTAATTAAATTCTTTTGGATTAAATCAATTGGGATAATTCCAACTTCAAATATTTAACTATTTAAATAAATCCAAAAATAAATCAAGATTTAAATGGCCACAATAACTTCCAAATATATTTTTCAAAATACCAATAATAATAATTTCAAAATTAATAAATATTTTAATATCTTTTTGAATAATAAATCTCGAAAATTATTTTTTTTTAAATTAAACTAGCAAATATTTATGAAATATGTGCATGAATAATTTATTTATTCCAATAAAAGGCCTTTCATAAATAAATCATAAATTTAGGAAATATTGAAAGCTAAAATATTACATATATTATTTTGAAAGCTAAAATATTACATATGTACGCTCACACATATTCGCACTCGTCGAGCATTACGAAAAATAAAACGTCGTGCGCGACGTACAATACGACTACGCAACGTACAATACAAAATTTTAAATCGGTCCAAATTTAATAATAAAAAAAATAGTAAAAATTTAGGGGTTTTACATCACGTACTCACTTCCTCCCTATCCACACTCTGGCCGTATGTTCCCCACCTAAGAAGGTTCTTTCCTCGATCGACAGATCTTTGTAATTTTTTTGGGGGCATTGTAACGGACACAAGCATCACTGGATGAGCTAGGATCCATGGCCAAATCTACTGACGAGGGGGGGGGCTGGGATTTACCAAACTCACCCACATCGTTAAAGCCTTCTCGATAAAATTGTGGTGGAAACTCCGCACAAGAAACAACTTATGGACCAGATTCTGAAGGCCAGGTACTTCAAGCACATCCACCCTTCGATGGCCATCGCCAACAGCATTTCCTCAGCAGCTTGGCGTCGTATTCTTACCGGGCGGGACCTTGCCGAGCCTGCGATGAGACTCCAATTGGGCACAGGCGAGTCGGACCCTTTCCTGGAGAGATGGATTGGGGATAGCATGATCCCGAGTATTTCAGAGTCCCGAGAGACTGTAGAATCAGACCTATGGAACCCTACTACTGTCGACTGGAGCTGGGACAAAATTCGGGAATGGCCCGGCAACGAAATGGCGGATAGCATCCGTGAGCGCGGATTATGCAACGGCCATGGGGACGACGCGCTGAAATGGTCATCGAGACTCAGGGCATTTTCGGTACGGTCGGCGAGAGTCGCCGTCCGGGGTACCCGCCAACCGCACCATTCCATAGCGCACTTCTGGCACACAAGCTCCCTAAGAAGTGGTCTATCCTAATGTGGAGAGTCATTAGTAAGAAATTGCCGACTGATGAGATCCTCAACACCATTGGTATCATCATAGCATCAGCCTGTACTTGCTGTTCAGAGAGGCAGATGAAACTATCGACCACATCCTCTATCAGGAGAACCTGCCTAACGGGATCTGGAGGAACCTTAACCAGTGCTACAATATTGAGCTGGTGGCGGACGCTTCTACGATCTCGCGGTCTCCTGGGGTTCAGCCTCCATGGCCATCAGATCGTCGCAGCGGCCGCCACGTGGGCAATTTGGAAGAATCACATAAGGCGAGATATGAGGGTCTCCAATACTCAGCTGACCAACTCATTCGGGAAGTATCCGCCAATGCCGTAAACGGAGCATCAGGTGAAACCACAGCCCGAGTGCATTTGGTCCTCGCTCTCCCTAACTCTTGGTGCCTCAGTCGTCTCCCCCTCTTCCTCTTTTGTTGGTATACTTGTATAGGCTTTGTCCTTTATATGCTTGTATACGTGGCCAGGCTTCGACTTTTGAGCCTCATTAATAAATCGAGGTTTTTTTTAAAATATAATATATATATATATATATATATATATATATATATATATGTGTGTGTGTGTGTGTGTGTGTGTGTGTGTGTGTGTTGTGTGTGTGTGTGTGTGGTGTGTGTGTTGTGTGTGTATATATATGTTATGTATTTTGCTTGTGAATGTAACCTAGGGAGTATGAGTCAGTTTAGGATTGACCCAATGAGTCTAGAATGGCCGAGTCGACCGACAAGTTGACCAAGTTGACAAAAGTCAACTTTGGGTCAAACTTGATCCAAATCGACTCAAACGAACTTAGAATGACTTGGAAACTTGCTTGACCTAAAAATTAGTAAACGGACTAGTTCTATAGTTGACCAGGTTTGACCAGAGTTGACCAGGTTGACCAACGTTGACCAAGGTTGACTTTGACCTAGAATTATGTAGAATTGCATTGTAGACCTTTCTTATGATATTTTAGACCATATTGTGATATAGTTATTTTAAATAGAATCACTCCAGTTCAGTTACACTTCCTCATCAGCAGCTTGGATTTCCAGGCGAGTACATTCTCTGACCGTTTTTTCTTGCTTGGACATATTTACTTGTTATAGACTAGTTTACTTGTTGCTGTCACGATGTTATCACGGATTAGTACTATATGGATCTCTTTATGCGATGTTGTCCCCTCGAATACATCGAGTATATGTGCTCATCTTATCATATGCATCGTCTACTCCTTATTTCATGTATACTCATGTGACATTCATGTACACTCATGATCATGTGAGCCTTCATGTATAACCCAGTGTTTATGGGACTAGCTATCCATGTGACACACTACTTTCATGTGCAATAACATAACCTAGACAGATCCTTGTGTACTGATTGGGGCAGGGGGAGTATTTATTTGGTTATGTGATCTACATCCTTATCATGTGCAACTCCAAAGTAGATTTAAGTCATGTACAACCTAAGCCAGTTTACATACCAGATTATGCTCTACATCACGTAGTTAGTTCAGTTATCTTATATATCATGTATATCTATTTTCATATATCATGTTCTCTTTTACAGTCTCATTTCTTTACAGTAGTTCATCTATATTATTCTATATCTTGTTTCATATTTCCTATCATGTTATGATCTGTGTGAGAGATATGTATTCATTCCTGTTCTGACTAGACCTGTGAAAATATTACAGATGATGAGGTTTGCTGCGATACTTACTATGGAGCAGGCCTAGTTGACACAGGTGACTTAGACCCTCAGCAGGATCTAGTAGTCGCTGAGGACTTGCCATTAGCTTAGTCTAGACTTTCTTATTATCTAGCTTTATGAGACATTTGTGATTGTGCTGAGATAGGTTTATTTATGGAGTTTTGTACCGAGACTTATTATTTATAATTCTGACTCTCTCTCTGTTGAGATTATCTTATCATCTTTTCCATCTTAGTTTGTGATTGCGATTACTTATTATGTTGTTCTCCATTCGAAGCATATTCTAGATTGTGTTAGATATTGTGACCTAGGACATCGTTCTATGCCGGCACTGCGGCGTAGGCTGGACGTACCCACTTTGATGCCCTTACACGGGTAGGGTCGTGAACATTTTTTGTGGTGGTCCATGTATGTCCTTCTCGTCGCAATAGTGCAATTTCGTAGTGGTACGAACTAGAGTATCATACAGCCTGCAGTCGGATATAGAGATAAGTTAAGGTATTCAATCACATTAGGAAAACTCTATCTAATTCTTGCTGCTAATTGTCTTCTTTTGAAAACAAACTGTCCTCTTTGATTTTAATCGCTCTTCTCAGTAATTGATTCTTTGTTGATCTGTCTTCAGGATGTGGAGACACGATCGTAATGCTCTGGCCTAAGGGAACCGCTGAGAGGTCTGCCACTTCTCGCCCGACTCAGCAGGACCCTGGGACCACAAGTACCTCTTATTCTAGCTCAGGTGGGACCGTCTACAGCTTCTGGGGGTGCTCCTCCACGGTTTCGAGGACCCTAGGAGTTCAGGGGATGCTACCACCACGCTCAGGGGACAGTTGATATGGTACAGTTCTTTGCCTTCATGCAGCAGATGATGGAGATCAGCGGTTCCAGGTGGAAGATATGAGGCAGGGCATTGACAATGCCCATCAGCTAGCCATGGTGGCAGTAGAGAAGGTGGCTGCCCAACCACAGGAAGGACATATACAGCCGTACCAGCCGAGGACTCTGGGCAATCAGGACTTCTAGAAGATGTGGCCACGAGACTTCAAGGGTACCGAAGGTATCCTATATGCCGACGATTGGATTGAGCATATAGAGGAGATCTTTCGTCTCACGGAGATACCAGCTAGGCTTCAGATAGAAGCAGCAGGCAGCCAGATGCAGGACCTTGCCCGCACATAGTACAGACCGACCTAGGGTTGGTATAGAGGGGCAGACTTGGGAGGCTTTCAAGAAGCTTTTCAAGGAGAAGTTCTTCCCCGATACAGCACTTGGCGCTTTGGAGACGTAGTTCGAGAACCTGGTTTAGGGAAACCAGACGGTAGAAGAGTACGCCAGAGAGTTCTGTTGCCTGGGCAGATTTATGGAGGGCCGTAGCAAGATAGTAAAGGCTAGAAGATTCAGGAAGGGGTTGGTTAAGGAAGTCAAGTCTTTGACCAAGAGCAACAAAAATGCTACTTTGAGAAGAATTTGTTGGAAGCTATAGCAGCAGAGGACGACCTTGAACTGAAGCTGAAGAGAGGTCGTGATTCACATAGAGCCAGCGGTAGTGGGAGCCGGCCAAGAGGCCCTTTATCAGCAGCAGCAAAATCAGCAGAAGCCTTTCCAGTAGAAACAGATTCAGCAGGCACCTAGTCAACAGCAGGCCATCAGTTACACTTTTTACAAGAAGCAGGACATGTGTGGAACGAGTGCAGGAAGAGGCTAGACAAGTGCCTACTTTGTGGTGCAAAAGAGCATCAGTTGAGGGATTGTACCATAGCTACAGGACGTATAGCTCAGGGAGCAGGAGCCAAGGCTCCGGCAGGACAACAGAAGGGACCATTACCGACCCAGCAGCAGAAGTTTATCCAGTACCAGCAGCAGCAGAGGAGGTTAGCAGGGGCAAGCTTTCGCCATAGCAGCTGAGGAGTCCGAGCCAGTAGGAGATCTTATAGCAGGTTCTGTTCTTATCGACTCTTTTCTCGCATTTGCTTTGTTTGATTCGGGGGCTTCCCATAGTTTTGTGTCTGTACCATTTGCTGTTAGACACCAGCTTTCTTCTGAACGATTGCCTAGGACTTGCAAGATCACGACTGGGGGTGGTATTATCCTCGTTCGTGATGTTTGCAAGGATCAAAGAGTAGTTTTGGGAGGCCGAGAACTGGATGTGAGTCTGCTTGTAATGCCATTACCGAACTATAATATTGTACTCGATATGGATTGGTTGAGCAGGCACCATGCCAGTATAGACTATCACGGTGGTAGAGTTCTTTTCAGAGTGCTAGGAGAGCCAGAGTTTGAGTTCACCAGAGGGAGGTGGAGCAGAGCAGCGGAGTTTTCTGTGGAGTTTCAGTAGAGGAGCAGAGCGTGCCACATCTATTGATAGCTAAGTTTATGGATGTATTTTCAGAGGAGTTGCCAGGATTACCTCCAGACAGAGATGTGGAGTTCTCTATAGACGGTGCCCGGCGCAGAGCCGATATCTCAGCACGTCTACAGAGTGAATAACAACAAGCTTGTGGAGTTGAAGAAGCAGGTAGATGAGTTGCAGGACAAAGGCTTCATCTCATCGAGTTCTTCACCATGGGGTGCACCAGTACTCTTAATACCGAAGAAGAATGGGCCGGTACAGATGTGTATCGAATACAGGACACTCAACAACCTCATGATCAAGAACAAGTACCCGCTGTCGAGGATCGATGATCTGTTCGATCAGTTGAGCGTGTCACGACCCGTACCCTAGAGTAAGGGCACGTAAAGTGGGTACGTCCAGCCTACGTCGCAGTGTCGGCGGTAGTAGAACGCTGTCCTAGGTCAATCATCTAACAATATAAAAGTACCTGTACAGTTTATACTCTCCGAATGGAGGTAACAAACAGAATACAATCTCAATCACATCTAGGTAGAAGAATGACAGATAGATAGATAGACAGATGGTAACTCAAGAGAACAGTACAATAGATGAAATAAGTCCAAGTGTCTAGGATAACATAACATCAGAATGTCAACTCATAATACAATAAGTCTAAGAGTCTATATATCTCAAAATACAACTCAGAATGTGGGACAAAATGATAATACCGAAAGACTGTCTAACAAAACTAGCCTAGACTACTGGGGCAACATCCTCAGCTGCAGGTGGATCCTGCTGAGGGTCCACAACATAAGTATCATCTAGTCCTGCTCCATAATAGGTAGTCACCAGGGCCTCATCCTCATCTTCTGTAATTTTTAACAGGTCCAGTCAGGACAGGAACAAGCACAATACATCTCACAGTTCATAACAGGTTAGGAAATACGATACAGGCAATAGAGTAAGATACAGGAAATGCTGAAAGGAAATATACGCTGTAAAAGAGATAGCTGTAATGAAATATCTACTGTATATAGAGAACTATAAGTGACTAGTGATGTAGAGTACAAGATAGACATGTGAATGGCTAGAATTTATACATGATTACACTACTGAGTTTGTACATGATTACAACTTTGGAATTATTCACATGTCTACTTCTACTCCCCCGTTTTCCCAATCAATACACAAGGATCTAGACAAGTTACGTTATTATACATGATTACTTCACATGAGGCTCATAAATGAGTATACGTGAAGTTATACATGAGGGCTCAGTGAACATGAGAGTACATGATCATGAGTATACATGCATAATGGAAGCACATGAGTACATGATAAAAGTGAAACACACGTAACATGAAGTACCCGATGCTCCTGAGGGGATAACATCTCATGTAAAGATCCATATAGTACCAATCCATGTTACCAATATGACAGCATCAAGTAAAGTAATCTAGAGCAAGAAGTAAAGCCTGAACAAGTATGAAACGGTCAGAGAATGTACTCGCCTGATAACTGAATGTCTGAAGAGGATATACTACCTGAGGAGAGGTGTTTGGCTCCTAATCAGAGCAATACAAGTCACAATGTATCCACAATGATAAAAATAGAGTATACTATGCATACTACATAATTCTAGGTCAATCTGGTCAAAAGTCAACTCTTGGTCAACTCTGGTCAACTCTAAAGTCAAACTAGGTCACAGGAAGTCATACTAAGTCAAATAAGGTCAAACAATGTCAAACTAGTCTAATCTAGGTTAAAGTCAACTCTTGGTCAACATTCTAGCAAAACTAGTTAGGTTATCCAGGGTTTAGTCAATCAATGGTCAGACTAGTCAAATACTAGTCAATATGGTCAAGCTAGGTCAAACTAGACTATTTAAGGTACTACACCACAAGGTTAAGGTATAACCAATACCTATACAAGTATACCACATATACATATATATATAATACCAACCTTAATCCTATATTCAAGCTAATCCTATTCCATCTCAAGTCATGACTCAACTCTAAGTATCTCACTTAACCCCATACATATCTTAATTGATAGGTAATTATATAAACCAAGTCACACAAATACCCTTATATACTTAGGGCACTCACATATAGGTCAAACCTAATCAATTAGTTAATAATCTAGGGTTTAGTCAAACCTTAGTCATTAAGTCCTTCTAAGTCCTTTCTAGGTTAATTAGGTCAAGGTCTGACCTATAGTTGACTTTGGTCAACTATGGTCAATATTTTGGTCAACCTAGGTCTAGTAGTTAAATACTAGTTAATATGGTCAAACTAGTCAACTCTAGTTACTTGGGTCCATATAGGGTCAAGCCTTAGTCTAACTAGGGTTTTGGTCAATCATAGACTAATCAACAAGTAATTAGGTTAATCTTGACTAAAGGTCAACATATGGTCAAACACTCTAGTCAACCTGGGTCTACTAGGCTTATTGGTCAAATCAAGACTTACTAGCCATAGGCCATAGGCTAACATATCTAGGGCACTAGCAAATATATCTATATATAATACCATATATATACCCTACTATATATGAATATATATTCATGCAACTTAACATATCTATATATATATCAATGTATAGGCTAAATATATATATAGCCTAACTATATATATAGCCTATCTATATAGCCTAACTATATATAGCCTAACTATATATACCAACTTATATATTACTATATATAGAGAGAGAAGTGAGAGAGAGAATTAGAGTGAGAGTAGAGAATTAGTGAGAGAGAGAGAGGGACAAACTGGACACAGGAAGAAGGGGGGTTTCAGGTTCCTGGAACCAGGAAATCAGCCCCCAAACAATACACTATTACACACACACACACCTATATATATATACATGTATATACATATGTACACACATGTACACACCCAATTTCCTCCCACACACTCACATATACATACACTACCTATACCTATACTGAAAATACACATATATATGTATAAATCACAATAAAAACAGTTTTGAAATTCGATCTAAAAAATTGGGGAATTATCTAAAATCTGGAAAATGTGCACTGTGCACTCGAAAACAGGGTAAACCCATTTTCACACGCTAAACCGAGCTAGGACTCGAACCTATAGGTTGGTAACTGATGCCCCACATGCATACGTGTCGTAGGTGTCCCTAGGTGTCCACCACGACACGACACGGCATGTCCAAGTGTCTAAAAACACAATGGGTAACACAGTGCACACACACGCAAATACAGTGTCGTGCACATGTGCAACTATCTCTAGGACACGACACACACGTCCTCGTGTCTCGTGGTCGTGTCCCTAGGTTCGCCTAGGGTCAGGCTAGGTGTCAGTGTGTCTGTACGGTGTCCACATGTCGCCGTGTCCAAATGGAAAGCCCGTATCAGAGCCCAATTTCCACGTGTGTGCTGTCAGTGAGTGACCAGTGCAGAGGCAATTTCGTGTCCGATACGACACGATAAGCCACGAAACTTGGGGGGCATGTTCGCAGACATTGCCCCCGTGTCTATGCCAAATTTGGCATGTCGACATGGCGTGTCGTGTCCGGAATTAAGGTCGAGTAGCAGGGGAGCGTGCACAGTCTCGTGCAGCGATGCAAGTGTCTCGTACGCGCGTGTCGGCCAGTCTAGGGCCACGTGTGTGCAACCTATGGTATCGTGGTTGTCCTAGGATAGGTTGGGTGTCAGGGCATGTGTCCAAGTTCCTGTATCGTGTCCACGACACGTGTGGACACGACACGAAGTGTCAAACAGTGGGGTTTAACCATGTGCACAGTGTGGTTTTAACAGTGTGTTCGTGTCCTGTTTTGGACACGAACACAACTCGAAGTGTGCTCAGACAACTAGGGTTGTGTCCTACATGTCTAGGGCTACACAAAAATGTAATTTGTTTTGGAAAAACACAAAAACCAATCCTTTGTGGCATTTCATCAAACAAGGGTTTCTAGCTTAGGATACGTGTCCGATACGGACACCAAACCAATCCTATTTTTCACCAAACTTGACCTACAGTTCCCTGGTACCTAGATGCATGCAAATATGAAGAGAAAACACAATATTAACATGGTTTGAGGGTATTTACCTATTTGTGTGAAAACTCAAGAAAACACCAAGTAGGGGGGTGTCCTCTTCTCTTGGTGATTCCCAAAGCCCCTCAAATCCTCGATAGCAGGCCCTAACTAGTATCCTATAGTGTAGCAGAGTCCAATGCAAGAAACTAGAGGTGATTTGGATCAAAATTGATCAAGTTATCAAGGTTTGAAGGTGGTGGATTTTCTAGGTTTAATTCATGTAAAAATTGATCATGAATGGAATGATAGGTTAATATAGGAAGGGGAGGGGGTAGTGCTAGGCTGCCATGGGGGTAGGGGAGAGTGTCCTACCACCTTGCAAACTTAGCCCCTAAGTCTTTGACTAAGGGGTTAGATATTTAGGTTCTAAAATATCTAAAAAGTGAAATATCTAGATATTTATCTAACTAGATATTTATACATAAAGCTAATATCTAACATTAGTCTTCTAGGTTAGTTGCTAACCCCTAGATTAGGCTAAACTAGGTTAGGGACTAACATGACACTAATCAATAATTAGACAATAATAAAAAAAACACATAAATACAAATAAATCCAAATAAATCCTAGAAAATTACCAAAATATCCTTTAGGCTAAAAAGCCCTAATTTGATATTCTAAACCTATGGCTAGGCTCACATGATCATGGTTAGTCTCTAGGTTATGAAATCTCTAGGGTTTACACTAGGGTTATACTAGTAAAGTCACAAAGTCATAAGTCGTGACTTAGAAAATAGTTTTAACTAACTAAAAATCACCAAAAATCATATCATGACTATAATACCATTAATAAATAATAAAAATAATAATTTTTCAAAAATACTCCAATTTCAGAAAACTGGGTGTTACAAGTCTACCCACCTTAAAATAATTTCGTCCTCGAAATTTAGATGGTCGTAGTCCTCCTAGGTCAAACCTCCAATAATCAGGGACGAAGCTACTACCTAGCAACATACAAGGTCAACAAGCAAAATATGGGTAGTAGACCTGTACTGGGTCATGTCCAAAAATTAACTGGCAGTTTTAGGTCATAAGGTGTCCTTAATCCAAATCGAAATCAAAAGTAACTCCATGGGGTAAATCAGGATGGAGCCTCGGGTCAGAAAAAATCGTACTAAGCAAATGAAGCACACGATGGTATGCCTGAGTGGGACACTAAGGTCATGGGTGTAGAGTGTCATGTCTAGGTCATGTATACGAAGTCAGTTTTGAGAAAACAACTAGTCTTGTGCTCCTAATTTAAAAGTCACGATAACATGTCCACGATGATCATATTTTAGAGTGGGAAAGGTCTATGGCCTAAATAGAACCAAAAATCGTGATGAAATAGTAGTGTAAAGGGCAGGTTAAATGGGACAGTCCTGGTCATAGGTATAGACTAGGAAGATAAGGAAACAATAAATCACAGGGCTAAAAGGGTTACCATTCTATGGTCAGAGCTACTCTATCAAAAAGGTTATAGCATATACATTAATTTATTTAAGAGAAAATCTTTGAGAAAGAAGTTATTCAAGGAATTATATTAATAGCTAAAGCTACTCCTACTCCTACTCCTACTCCTACTAAGTAAGTGATGAAGAAAAAACAAACAATCGACAAAAGTAAAAGAACTACCAGGTCAAAACTGATCACTAATAAAGAACAGGTAGGAGCAGATGGGATTGGATTTTAAGATAGATATAATGAAGCAAGGTGGGAAATCAATGAAATTAAGTATGAGCACGAGTGTCCAATGATGAAGATCCAGGTCATGATAAATTTTAATTCAACTGGATACGAATACGAGGTTCATAGGCGATTAAAATAATTCCAAGGAGAATTGTCAAGGCTGTTGCGGACAAGATTCTAGGGCAAGTTTAACTATCTCCATCCACGTAGATTAATATATGAAAAAGCGAACCAAAATGCAATAGGTTGATCAGACCATCATGCGTCGGTTCTGATTAGATATTATGTTAGTGGGTGTACACCCAATAAAATATATCATGATCAAGCTCGAAAAGGCTAAGCTTGTAAAACTTAAGGATAAATTATATCATAAGATATAAGTAAGGGTGGAAATGATGAAAGAAGATACATAGTCCAAGATTCTTAACCAATCGGGTCAAGCATTCAAGATAAGGTACAAGGTTAAGCATTCAAGGATTCAAGCAGAACACCATTACATGCCAGGTCGAAAGAATTGAGCCAAGGTGGATCTCTAATTGAAATAAGAATTAATTTAGTATCATGGTAGAGGTTTTAGTTTAGCCATTTGACCAAAAAATTATATCAAGGAAATAGAGTACAAGGAGACGGGTTTTAGTAGGACATGGAATACCTACATGAAGGTAGACTTGTCTAGGTCTTACATGTAAAGTTTGTTTGGGAGGTAACAGCTAGTATTATACTCCGAATATCCAAATTACGGTAAAGGACGTCCAATGATCTAGAATAGAAAGTGGGAGTTCAAGACGTGATAATTAATGCAAAAATTAAAGAAGATCAAATTAACCCATGGAATAAAATTAATTAGGAATCTAGTAAATAATTTAGGTACACAGCCCTAGAGATAGATAGGCTACTAGATGAATATAGTTAGGGTTCGATAATTCAAGGTCAAGGTTAGAAGGTCTCAATAAGGTCTTGATTTGAGGAAATATCGAGTAAGTCAGGTTTGGGATACAATCACATAGATTGGTAGGAGTTGAGCAAGATGCAAAAATAGAGGGGACAGTTCATTTTAATGGAAAATAATTAGCAAGAGGATTAGATGGCAAAAAATAGATGAGAGTTTTCTCATAAATGTGATTGAGTACCTTAAAATAAAAAAATTAATCTAACACAAAGAAATTTAAATCAACAACTACAAAAATTTCAAAATCATCTACTAACACCAGGATTCAAAGTTCTACAGTGAATCCTCCAAAATCAAATTCAATCAAGGGAAAAGGAGTTTAAATCGTAATTTCAAATGAGATTCTCAAGGGTCATCCCAGGAATCTCTCAAGATATCCTAACAATGATTGAGTATCCTCTCTCACTAAGCCTATTCCTCCAATCCTATCACAGTGTAGTGATACTCTAGTTCGAATATCACTACATAAACTCGACCTGCATGGGCCACCACTAAAAACGTGTCACGACCCGTACCCTAGAGTAAGGGCACGAGAAGTGGGTACGTCCAGCCTACGCCGTGTCGGCGGTAGAACGCTGTCCTAGGTCAATCATCTAATAATATAAAAGTACCTGTACAGTTTATACTCTCGAATGGAGGTAACAAACAGAATACAATCTCAATCACATCTAGGTAGAAAAATGACAGATAGATAGATAGACAGATGGTAACTCAAGAGAACAGTACAATAGATGAAATAAGTCCAAGTGTCTAGGATAACATAACATCAGAATGTCAACTCATAATACAATAAGTCTAAGAGTCTATATATCTCAAACAATTCAGAATGTGGGACAAAATGATAATACCGAAAGACTGTCTAGCTAAACTAGCCTAGACTACTGGGGCAACATCCTCAGCTGCAGGTGGATCCTGCTGAGGGTCCACAACATAAGTATCATCTAGTCCTGCTCCGTAATAGGTAGTCACCAGGGCCCCATCCTCATCCTCTGTAATATTTTCAACAGGTCCAGTCAGGACAGGAACGAGCACAATACATCTCACACAGTTCATAACAGGTTAGGAAATACGATACATGCAATAGAGTAAGATACAAGAAATGCTGAAAGGAAATATACGCTGTAAAAGAGATAGCTGTAATGAAATATCTACTGTATATAGAGAAATATAAGTGACTAGTGATGTAGAGTACAAGATAGGCATGTGAATGGCAAGAATTTATACATGATTATACTACTGAGTTGTACATGATTACACTACTTTGGAATTATTCACATGTCTACTTCTACTCCCCGTTTCTCCAATCAATACACAAGGATCTAGACAAGTTACGTTATTATACATGATTACTTCACATGAGGCTCATAAATGAATATACGTGAAGTTATACATGAGGGCTCAGTGAACATGAGAGTACATGATCACATGAGTATACATGCATGATGGAAGCACAGGAGTACATGATGAAAGCGAAACACACGTAACATGAAGTACCCGATGCTCCCGAGGGGGATAACATCTCATGTAAAGATCCATATAGTACCAATCCATGTTACCAACGTGACAGCATCAAGTAAAGTAATCTAGAGCGAGAAGTAAAGCCTGAACAAGTATGAAACAGTCAGAGAATGTACTCGCCTGATAACTGAATGTCTGAAGAGGATATACTGCCTGAGGAGAGGTGTATGGCTCCTAATCAGAGCAATACAAGTCACAATGTATCCACAATGATAAAATAGAGTATACTATGCATACTACATGATTCTAGGTCAATCTGGTCAAAAGTTAACTCTTGGTCAACTCTGGTCAACTCTAAAGTCAAACTAGGTCACAGGAAGTCATACTAAGTCAAAGGTCAAACAATGTCAAACTAGTCTAATCTAGGTTAAAGTCAATTCTGGTCAACATTCTAGCAAAAGTTAAGTTATCCAGGGTTTAGTCAATCAATGGTCAGACTAGTCAAATACTAGTCAATATGGTCAAGCTAGGTCAATCTAGACTAGCTAAGGTACTACACCACAAGGTTAAGGTATAACCAATACCTACAAGTATACCACATATAAATACACACATATATATATATATATATATTATATATATATATATATATTATATATATATATATATATATATATAATACCAACCTTAATCCTATATTCAAGCTAATCCTATATTCCATCTCAAGTCATGACTCAACTCTAAGTATCTCACTTAACTCCATACATATCTTAATTGACAGGTAATATTCATATAACCAAGTCACACAAATACCCTTATATACTTAGGGCACTCACATATAGGTCAAACCTAATCAATTAGTTAATAATCTAGGGTTTAGTCAAACCTTAGTCATTAAGTCCTTCTAAGTCCTTTCTAGGTTAATTAGGTCAAGGTCTGACCTATAGTTGACTTTGGTCAACTATGGTCAACATTTTGGTCAACCTAGGTCTAGTAGTTAAATACTAGTTAATATGGTCAAACTAGTCAACTCTAGTTACTTGGGTCCATATAGGGTCAAGCCTTAGTCTAACTAGGGTTTTGGTCAATCATAGACTAATCAACAAGTAATTAGGTAATCTTGACTAAAGGTCAACATATGGTCAAACACTCTAGTCAACCTGGGTCTACTAGGCTTATTGGTCAAATCAAGACTTACTAGCCATAGGCCATAGGCTAACATATCTAGGGCACTAGCAAATATATCTATATATAATACCATATATATACCCAACTATATATGATACATATATATTCATGCAACTTAACATATCTATATATATTATCAATGTATAGGCGAAATATATATATATATATAGCCTACCTATATATATAGCCTATCTATATAGCCTAAATATATATAGCCTAACTATATATACCAACTTATATATTACATATATATAGAGAGAGAAGTGAGAGAGAGAATTAGAGTGAGAGTAGAGAATTAGTGAGAGAGAGAGGGACAAACTGGACACAGGAAGAAGGGGGGTTTCTGGTTCCTGGAACCAGGAAATCAGCCCCCAAACAATACACTATTACACACACACACCTATACTATATATATACATGTATATACATATGTACACACATGTACACACCCAATTTCCTCCCACCACACTCACATATACATACAC
The DNA here is from genome assembly GCA_029216955.1 of Iris pallida. Taxonomy (NCBI): domain Eukaryota; kingdom Viridiplantae; phylum Streptophyta; class Magnoliopsida; order Asparagales; family Iridaceae; genus Iris; species Iris pallida. The sequence goes on from JANAVB010021798.1 coordinate 34,197,355, forward strand.
TACCTATACCTATACTGAAAATACACATATATATGTATAAATCACAATAAAAACAATTTTGAAATTCGATCTAAAAAACTGGGAGAATTATCCAAAATCTGGAAAATGTGCACTGTGCACTCGAAAACAGGGTAAACCCATTTTCACACGCTAAACCGAGCTAGGACTCGAACCTATAGGTTGGTAACTGATGCCCCACATGCATACGTGTCGTAGGTGTCCCTAGGTGTCCACCACGACACGACACGGCGTGTCCAAGTGTCTAAAAACATAATCGGATAACACAGTGCACACACACGCAAATACAGTGTCGTGCACATGTGCAACTAGCTCTAGGACACGACACACACGTCCTCGTGTCTCGTGGTCGTGTCCCTAGGTTCGCCTAGGGTCAGGCTAGGTGTCAGTGTGTCTGTACGGTGTCCACGTGTCCAAATGGAAAGCCCGTATCAGAGCCCAATTTCTACGTGTGTGCTGTCAGTGAGTGACCAGTGCAGAGGCGATTTCGTGTCCGATACGACACGATATGCCACGAAACTTGGAGGGCATGTTCGCAGATATTGCCCCCGTGTCCATGCCAAATTTGGCGTGTCGACGTGGCATGTCGTGTCCGGAATTAAGGTCGAGTAGCAGGGGAGCGTGCATAGTAACGTGCAGTGATGCAAGTGTCTCGTACGCGCGTGTTGACCAGTCTAGGGCCACGTGTGTGCAACCTATGGTGTCGTGGTCGTGTCCTAGGATAGGTAGGGTGTCAGGGCATGTATCCAAGTTCCTGTATCGTGTCCACGACACGTGTGAACACGACACGAAGTATCAAACAGTGGGGTTTAACCGTGTGCACAGTGTGGTTTTAACAGTGTGTTCGTGTCCTGTTTTGGACACGAACACAACTCAAAGTTTGCTCAGACAACTAGGGTTGTGTCCTACATGTCTAGGGCTACACAAAAATGTAATTTGTTTTGGAAAAACACAAAAACCAATCCTTTGTGGCATTTCATCAAACAAGGGTTTCTTGCTTAGGATACGTGTCCGATACGGACACCAAACCAATGCTATTTTTCACCAAACTTGACCTACAGTTCCCTGGTACCTAGATGCATGCAAATATAAAGAGAAAACACAATATTAACATGGTTTGAGGGTATTTACCTATTTGTGTGAAAACTCAAGAAAATACCAAGTTGGGGGGTGTCCTCTTCTCTTGGTGATGCCCAAAGCCCCTCAAATCCTCGATAGCAGGCCCTAACTAGTATCCTCTAGTGTAGGGGAGTCCAATGCAAGAAACTAGAGGTGATTTGGATCAAAATTGATCAAGTTATCAAGGTTTGAAGGTGGTGGATTTTCTAGGTTTAATTCATATAAAAATTGATCATGAATGGAATGATAGGTTAATATAGGAAGGGGGGGGTAGTGCTAGGCTGCCATGGGGGTAGGGGAGAGTGTCCTACCACCTTGCAAACTTAGCCCCTAAGTCTTTGACTAAGGGGTTAGATATTTAGGTTCTAAAATATCTAAAAAGTGAAATATCTAGATATTTATCTAACTAGATATTTATACATAAAGCTAATATCTAACATTAGTCTTCTAGGTTAGTTGCTAACCCCTAGATTAGGCTAAACTAGGTTAGGGACTAACATGACACTAATCAATAATTAGACAATAATAAAAAAACACATAAATACAAATAAATCCAAATAAATCCTAGAAAATTACCAAAATACCCTTTAGGCTAAAAAGCCCTAATTTGATGTTCTAACCTATGGCTAGGCTCACATGATCATGGTTAGTCTCTAGGTTATGAAATCTCTAGGGTTTACACTAGGGTTATACTAGTAAAGTCACAAAGTCATAAGTCGTGACTTAGAAAATAGTTTTAACTAACTAAAAATCACCAAAAATCATATCATGACTATAATACCATTAATAAATAATAAAAATAATAATTTTTCAAAAATACTGCAATTTCAGAAAACTGGGTGTTATAGAGCGGAGCGAAGGTATTCTCCAAAATTGATCTGAGGTCAGGTTACCATCAAGTGAAGGTGAAGAAAGAAGACATTCCGAAGACAACATTCAGGACACGGTATGGCCAGTTTGAGTTCATCGTGATGCCGTTTGGGTTAACTAACGTCCCGATGGTGTTCATGAACTTGATGAACAAGGTGTTCCACCAGTACTTGGACAACTTTATGGTAGTATTCATCGACGATATCTTGGTGTATTCGAAGACCCCAGAGGAGCATGAGGAGCATTTGAGAGTGGTTCTGGAGACTCTCAAGAAAGAGCAGCTTTACGACAAGCTCTCAAAATGTGAGTTCTTCCTGGATCGAGTTGATTTCCAAGGTCATTTTGTGACCGGAGATGGGATCTCAGTCGACCCGAAGAAGATCAGAGCAGTTGAGGCATGGACAGCACCGAGTTCAGTTACGAAGATCAGAAGCTTTTTGGGATTGACAGGCTACTACAGGAGGTTTATTCAGGATTTCTCCCGGGTTGCAGAGCCATTGGCTAGGCTGACCCAAAAAGACGCAAACTTTATCTGGTCAGAGGAGTGTCAGGTTGCTTTTGATGAGTTGAAGAAGCGACTGACGACAGCCCCAATTTTGACATTGCCATCAGGATCATGTGCGTTCACTATCTACAGTGACGCCTCAGGAAAGGGTTTGGGTTGTGTCTTACAGTAGCATGGAAAGCTGATTGCCTATGCATCCAGGAAATTACGTTCGCATGAGAAGAACTACCCTACCCATGATTTGGAGTTGGCGGCAGTTATCTTTGCTCTTAAGTTGTGGAAGAACTATCTATACGGAGAGCGTGTGGAGATCTTCACAGACCACAAGAGCTTGAAGTATGTGTTTACACAGAAGGAGCTCAACATGAGGCAACGCAGATGGTTGGAGTTGATGAAGGACTTCGACATTTCATTGCAGTATCATCCAGGAAAGGCCAACGTGGTTGTCGATGCCTTGAGTAGGTATCTGGTAGCTATGTGTTTGACGATTGATCGTCACTTGTTAGCAGATTTGGAGAGCCTGGGGATCGAGGTGATTGTACCTGGAGTTTAGATGCAGATGTGGGGCCTTCAGATTCAGTCGGACTTGATAGAGAGAATCAAGTTGGCTTATTTCGACGATGTTACTCTGTGGTGTATTCGAGAGCAAGCTCGAGCAGGACTTATGGATGAGTTTGTCATTGTAGAGGATGGCGCATTGAGGCACGGTTCCAGACTGTGTGTGCCTAGTGGAGACCTTCGGGAGCAGGTTATGCAGGAGGCCCATCATTCTCAGTACTCTATGCATCCAGGTGCCAACAAAATGTATAGGGATCTGAAGGAGCATGTATGGTGGTATGGGATAAAGCGTGAGGTAGCACGCTTCGTAGCCAAATATTTAGTCTGTCAGCAGGTTAAGGAAGAGAGACAGAGACCAGGAGGACTGTTATAGGCATTGCCCATCTCGGAGTGGAAGTGAGAGCACATTACGATGGACTTTGTTTCTGGATTGCCGCGTACACCAGAAGGAAAAGACACGATTTGGGTCATCGTAGACAGGTTGACCAAATTAGTCCAGTTTTTGCCATTTAAAGTAGGTACGTCTACTGAGAAGCTAGTAGAGATGTATATACGGCAGATTGTCAGGATACACGGAGTTCCGGTGAGCATTGTCTCGGATTAGGATATTCACTTTACTTCCTATTTCTGGCGGAGTCTGCAGACTAGTTTGGGCACTCAACTCAAGTTCAGTACTGCATACCACCCTCAGACGGACGGACAGTCAGAGAGGACTATTCAGACACTCGAGGACATGCTGCAGACTTATGTTCTAAATTTTGGAGGATCCTGGGAGGATCACCTGTACTTAGTGGAGTTTGCATACAACAACAGTTTCCAGGCCAGCATTGAGATGTCACCATTCGAGGCACTGTACGGGCGTAGATGTCGTACACCCTTGTCTTGGGATGACGTTGGAGAGCGAGATTTATTGGGACCTGAGATGGTTGTTGACGCAGCCGAGAAGGTGAAGCTCATCAGTGATCGACTTCGCGTGGCGCAGGACAGACAACGGCTTTGGGCCGATAGCCACCGAAGACCTTTGCAGTTTGAGGTACAGCTTAGTCTTAGGATTAGGATCTTATTTATTTTGTGATTTTTGTTTAATCATGTGATTGTTATAGTTAAGTTGAGACCATGTTTGTGCTAGGTTTGAGATCTGGTATTCTGGAGGATATCTCCGACACATGGTACTATTTGCTTTGGTGGAGATGGAAAGCTTAGTCTGTGTTTCATCGGACCGTTCGTTATCAGCGGAAGAGTCGGTGATGTGTCATACAGACTGGACTTGCCCCCTGAATTAGAGGGAGTCCACAATATATTTTACGTGTCACAGTTAAGACGGTATATGGCGGATCCTAGCCATGTACTGGATTATTACGAGATCGAGGTGGGCCCAACTCTTAGTTATCCAGAGCAGCCTGTGGAGATTCTGGATCGACGGAAGAAAGTGCTGAGGAACTAGACGAAACCCTTGGTTCGCATAGCTTGGAGGCATCACTCTCCAGGTGAGTCTACCTGGGAGAGGGAGGATGAGATGCACGAGCAATACTGTAACGCCCCAGAACCAGAATACTGGAGAGCGGGGCCATACATAGCCAGCTACGTATATTGAAATGGAATCCACCTCGCTATATGGTCACGGCTGTCTAGATACATGAGGGTTTAACTACAAGCCATCAGTCTCTTATGATCATGAACAAGCCTATTGTCTCAATCTCATGCAAGGAGTAGCAGTTACAAGATGTTAGAACATCAAATATACAATAGTAAGGCATCCCATACATTACATATTTGGATGATCATGAAGCTAGTCGTACAAAATGTGAAGACTAGCAAGAGTTTTAGTCATACATGATCAACCCTAGGATTCGTCAATCATGTTACAGCCCGTAGGCAGACAATAAGTAAAGTGTAATATGAGCTAACACGTGCTCGCCGGCTAAACGCCTCAAAAGAATATTTTTACAATAAAATGAGAGAACAAAAGGGAAACCCACTCGTTACCTTGGTTACGCCTGGTGGTCACCATTTAGCTGGAAGGTAGGGAGATCCTCTGGAGCTGCTCTGGTATCTGGCCACGCAAAACCAGCTGGGTCAGATCCCAGAAAGAGCAAGTTCTACAAAGGAAACTTCACTTAAGAACTAAAATCAGCAATTAGCATACAAAACATAATTATACAATAAAACTGGAGATATAGAAAATAATGATAATATACGATAAGATAACCATGAGACTATTCCGATAACCAAGTTACAACCCTTAAACCAAATAAGGACCGGAATTGTAACCCTTCATCTAAACGGAACTTGGTTTTCCACCATTTGTCGATGAAATAAAGCACAAGAAATCAGGTCATGTTACAATCTTGTACAGGATCAGGATAAGATTAGACTGGGTTAGACTCCATCCAATCAATCATGACCAAACAATGAGTACGGCTTGATACTTTAACTAACTAGGGTTATCACATGCCTAGTTACTAGCAAGATGCAATGAGATTATTCCAACAGCCACAAGCCCTACAGACCATCCAGGTTATCCAGGTCGAATATTCGTTCATGAAGGGTACAACACATGACAGTGTGCTGGAAATGTGCCCTACTCGTCGGCAGGCTATAATTTCACATGCGCGCCCAGATAACGGGATTGCCTATAGCTGGGAAATCTCTTCATGACTACTAGGTTATTCTAGTTGTTAGCCTTAGTCAATTTCAGTAGGTACCCCTGACCGTGGTACTCAGGGGTCCCTGTCCTAGACATGATGCAAAACAGTATTGGTGCATTTGTACAAATACAATCGTCCACGGTGTCCAGGCCATTCATTCTTGTCATGTCATGCTAGCCGTTGCAACAACATTTAATAGTTCCCATCAGGCTTGCTTGTCATGTCTTGTCAAGTCATGTCATATCAGTTCACTTGTTATACCGTGCCATGTACAATTAATTGTCCAATCATGCCAATCAATTCAAGCTACCAAGTCCGTGACAAGAGGTACAAGAACAATGAAACAAACGAGTGCGCATAGGGCTCAAGCCTCTACACGAATGAATCTACGCTAGGCTATGAGGCCCTGAGCATAAAAATGGCTTTACATGAGAAAGAAACGGAGTTAGATAGCTCTACATAAGCAAGGTTATACGTGAGCAAGACCAAAGAAAGACCGCTTCTATGCGAGCGGGAGCCCTACGCGAGGGGAAACTCTACGCCGGCAAGGCTCTACGCATAGCAAGCAGCCTATGCAAGCGGAACTTTATGCGCACGAGCACCCAAGTAAAACTCTACGCACGCAAGGCTCTACGCGAGTGAGGGAGAGTCTACGCGAGTACTAGTGGCCCCCGCGTAGAGTTCAAGTGAACTCGGCGTAGAAAGGATAAGGCTGGCACGCTTAAGACGTGTGCGCAAAAATAGGGGAGGGGGAGCACTACGCGGGCACGTAAAACGTGTGCGT